>AFFK01015244.1:0-29050 GCA_000239455.1 Strigamia maritima | reverse complement strand
TGGTTTCAGATTTACACAAAATTGATTTTATGTTGTAATGGGTTACAGGTCTCAACTCTGCTAAAAATGTTATCCTCATGCTTGGGGTTCAGATAATCTTAAGAGTTGAATTTCCATTGTTGATTCCGGATTCTCCTTTAGGTTTGGGTTGAAGTGTGTGCTAGGAGGTGTTCTATTCAGAAGTTACACCTAATTCCTGCACCAAGCGTGCTAATTGGCGAAATTATTATGAAACTCACTATTAGGTAGTATATCCCTCAAAAGGTCACCAAAAGGTGAGGATGCCAACGTGCCGCCTAAAAGGGGCCTAAATCACAAGTATTTCCACTGTCAAATGATAAAAGTAACCTATTTGGTTGCTATATCGCATAAGGTTACTCTAGGTGGTGAAACAAGCACTTTGTGTTGCGCTCTATTGCGGGTCCAGTGTTTGAGTGCTGGTTAAAACACATAAACTTTACTACATCACCTCCCACCAGGTGACCAAGCGGGTCAAACTATCATTAGATTAATTATAGACCAAGGGGGATAAGGGTGATTCTTCTTAGCAACCAGATAGGTGACTCAGGTTATGTAAAATCACAACCCGACAGGTAATTGAAATAAAATTAAAAAATGTGATAGCACGGACCGTGACAAGTTAATTCTAAGTGAACTTTGTTCCAAATATCTAAACTAAATTGTATGTTAGCGGGATCATATAAAACAAATTCAATAGGTGTTTTTCGTAGATCGATAATGATCAAACGAAAATGTTTCCCCAATGCAATAGGTATCAAAATAATTTTATGGTCTTATACTATGATACTATGCTTTGCGTCATAATTTTTATCTTGAGCTAACAATGTGCCTGTGGAAACGGGCATCGCAAAAACATAACTATATTTCTGTGTTAATAGAAAGAAATAAAAATCAATGGTGTCATCATGCACCCATGAGAATCTAGAAAAAACTTTACTATATAAAGCTTGTAAGTGAAATCTCTTAATTTCGACTAGTGTTTTAAAAGATATAGCTAAAGTTTGAGATATTGGGCCATGTTTAACTTCTAATTTGAATAATTCCTTCGCGGTTTCTAATTGCTTTGCATTTAACTTCGTTTTATACCAATATTGTCGTACTGGAAAATCTATTTGATAGTCGGTCAGTCTGGTTTGTTTTCCTAAATCTATTGCTTTTTCTTCTTGTTTTTTACGCAAATTTAGTTCTTTTACAAGTTTCGTATCTTCCTCAATCCATTTATAGTAAATGTGCATGTGGTCCTTAGTATTATAATTTTTCCCGAACATCGCTTCTAATAAGATGTTCTGTTCGTTAATAATATCTTGTTGTCTGCGATATATACGCGTTTCAATTGTTTTCTAGAATCCGCATAATACTGTTTTGCTGCGACTGCTGGTACATCTAATCTACGCTTCGTATTCATCTCTCGTTTTTTCAATTGGGCTGCTTTCCGCAATCTCGCCCGAAATTCATACTGTTTCTTTTTCTTATTCGTAGCAAATTCTCTTAGCTTCGATTCAAAAACAACTGGTGGGTCGGCTAACGCTGATAATACCTCAGTTGGTGAAGTTAATGGCTGATTTAATGATTCACTAACTAAAAAATTCATGCTCGTGGCTGAAACTAAAGATTCATCTAATCTAACTATTGTTGATTCTACTAATTTCTTAAGTTTAGCTTTTCCTTGTAAATTATGAAACTTATTTCTATCTGTGTAAGGTCGAACATACAACGGGAGATTACTAGGCTCCAAATATTTCGGATGTGTTTGTAATCCCGATGTAGTCGGTTCATCAGAATAGAAATCCTCTTGCGAATGAGTTCGCCCCATCGCATCTGCAAATGTTAAGTCTAATGGCGCTTGAATTATGTTAATAAAATTTGGATCAATTTCTGCAAAAATGTTATCCGCTACTCTATCTGACTTAGATGATGTAGGGTTATTAATTTCAAAATCTAAATCTAAATCTTGAGTATCCATTTCTATCGTATCGCTATCGCTAATTTTCGACATGTTATACACGTGATCGGATCAAAAATCAAAAGAAAGTGAAAATATTTCAGAAATACAATGTTATACAAATATAATAATAGAAAAATACCTTAACAATAATTATAATAACACTTTGTAACACAATTCCTACTTATTTCATTTTTATACAAAATGTAACCAAAAATTAAATGAAAAATTCAAAATGTCGGCCGGTTGTCTTCACCGTGCCGTAACCTGATGTTTCGAATAACTGACTATCTGGACTAATATTTAGTCTGTGACTGTCATTATTCTACCTTCTAAACACTTAAATACTATTCATAAATACCGTATCATATTCGTTATTATTTAAACGCTACCCTCGAAAATATTTCTAGGAGAAAATGAAAGAAGAGTAAGCGTGCTAACAATGGCTGGCCACTCTCAGCGAGTGTGTATTGCCACTTTGACACTTGAAGAAGAAGTGACGAAATTGTCATCCGCTTCTCTTCTTATATCTATCACTCTTCCGGAAATGACGTATGACGTATCACTTACGCTGACGTCTTTCGTTTTCTTCGCCTACGCCTGGAACTACTTTTTGTGTTTTGTTCCACGACATCTGGTGGCGGTTTTCTAATTCTTTCTCTTAAGTTATAGCTGTGCTTTAATATTTTCTTATTTTCTTCAATTATTTCTTCTGGTTCAAATAAAGGTTTTAATGCAATTTGATCGTTGTCATCGATGAATTTTTCCATAATTTTGTCTTTTCGCTTATTTTCATCGAAATTTTGTAATTTTCGCGTTTGTTTTTCTCCGTTTTCGTCTATAATTTCTACTTCCGGTGAAAAATCTACTTGTGGTGGATCTATATCTTCTACTATTTTATCCACTCGTTTATTAAATTTCTTAAGTCGCTCCACATTAACAATATCAATTTCTTTCTTGTGTGGTTTGTAATCTGATAGTTATTTGGTGCTGTTTTTATTATTATTTCCCAAGGTCCTGAGTACTGTGGTAATAATTTTTCGCTCAGTCCTACTTTTCGGTTTGGTTTCTTTAGATATACCAAATCTCCTGGAAAAAATTCTATTTCCTGCCTGTTATTAGCAAATCTTCTTTTACTTTTAACTGATATCTTCTCTAGATTTTTATTTACAATTTTTCTTACTTGTTTAATATACTGCATTGTCTTAGATGTAAGTTGATTACCAGGTAAATCAAGGTTTACATCTACGTTTATATCTGCTTCTTGACATCTTTGAATGAAAAATGGTGTGTAACCTGCAGTTTCATGTATCAAATTATTATATGTAAAAATCAAAAATGATAAGAATTCATCCCAATCTGTATGCTTCTCGTTTACATAATTAGCAAACATATTTGCAAATGTTTTATTGAATCTTTCCGTCAATCCATTTGTTCTTGGATGATATCCTGATGTTGTTTTGTGTCTAATTTTGAATAGTCTGCTGACTTCTTCTATCATTTGATTTCTGTATTCAGTTCCTCTATCGCTTAATATTTCCTTTGAACTACCTTCTTCCAAAATAACTTTATTGAGAAGTGCTTTAGCTGCCTCGACTGCTGTACATGACGGTGCGGCTTGTGCTTTAACACCTCTCGATAAATAATCTGTCATAATAAATACATATCGGTTTCCTCTTGGAGTTACTGGAAATTTTCCTAAAGTATCAATTCCAATTCGCTGAAATGTTTTTTCAATTGTCATTTAAGGTTGTAATAATCCTTTGGGTTTTGTTGTGTCAGTTTTTTGCACATTCTTCACACGATAATACATAATTTCTTACTTCTGAATATATTTTTGACCATATAAATCTTGTTTTAATTCTATCCCAAGTTTTTGCTATTCCTAAATGTCCTCCTGGTAAAGCATCATGCATCTCATAGAGTATTTATTTCTGTCTTCATATGTGATGGTATGACAAGTAGATACAATTCCGTATTTAGAGTATTCTTTCTTCTAAATAATGTTTTATTCTGAAGCACATACATGTTCAATGACCGTTGTCTTCTTTTCGGAATCATCTCGTAGTTTTCCAGAGCTTCAATAATGTCCTTCAACTTTGGATCCTTTCTCTGTTCTGTTGGAAGGTCCATTTTTTCAAGAAATAATGTAGGTACAGTGTCATCCTCATCTACTTGCATTGAAAGTCTGCTTAAAGCATCGGCATCTAAGTGTTTTCTTCCTGACTTATAGATTATATCATAATCATACTCTGCTAACTGTAAGCTCCATCTAGCTAATCTTCCGTTTGGGTTTTTCACTGATCGTAACCATTGTAACGCTGAGTGGTCCGTTATCACTTGAAAATATTGTCCGTAAATATATGGTCAAAATTTTTGTATCGCGAAAATAATAGTTAAACATTCGTGTTCTGTCGCTGAATAATTCTGTTCGGCTTTGCTCAATAATCTGCTTGCGTATGCAATAACAAGCTCTTCTCCTTTATCCTTTTGTTTCAATACTGCTCCTAATCCATATCCCGACGCATCCATTGAGATCATAAATGGCTGTCTGAAATTAGGATGGGCTAAGACTGGTATCGTCACAAGCGATCTTCTTAAAACTTCAAATGCTTCCTCGTGAGGTAGTCCCCAATCAAATTTTTCATCCTTTTTTGTAAGGTTGACTAACGGTTTTGAAATATCCGCAAATTTCGGAATAAATTTCCTGTAATAGGAGCATAGTCCTAAAAATCCTCTTACTTCTTTTACGTTCTTTGGCCATGGAAATTTAGCTACTGTGTTAATAAGTTTTGGATCTGGTGATATTCCGTCTCTATCTATCATGTGTCCTAAATACTTTATATTGTCGGTGCCAAATGTACATTTTTCTAATTTAACTTTTCAGTTTGATTCTCTTAATTTGGTAAATACATTCTTCAAATCGATCAATTGTTGGTCAAATGTCTTCGAAATGATAAGATCATCCAAATATGCAATGCATACTCTTCCTAATAAATTTCCTAAGACTTTATTCATCAATTTTTGAAATGCTGCCGGGCTATTGCAAAGTCCTTGTCCTAAGACATTAAATTCAAAATGTCCTGCACTAGTTGTAAAAGCTGTTTTTTCTTTATCAGGTTCATCAATTTCGACTTGGAAATATCCTTGGATTAAATTCATCATGGAAAAATATTGTGCTCCTGCTAGTTGGTCTAAGGTTTCATCTACTCTTGGTATTGGATATACCATTTTCTTTGTTATGCCATTCAATCTTCGCCAATCGACGCAAAATCTCCATTTTCCATCTCGTTTCTTTACTAAAAGTACTGGTGCGCTCCATGGGCTTTCTGATTCACGTATGACCTTCATTTTTAACAACTTTTTAACAACTCTCGTTGTTCTACTTCTTTTTCTTTTAATGATCTTCTACAAGGTGGTACATTAATTGGTTCCGATGTTCCTGTGTTAATTGTGTGTTTATACACATTTACACGTCCTAAGTCATAGTCCGTTTTTTGCAAATCGATCTTGATTATCCATCAATAATTCTTCTAATTGTTGTTTCTCTTCTGTTTTTAAAATATCTCCATATTTCGCTGTTGTCATATCCATGTTCGTTTCTTGTTTCGCATCAAAACATGTTGTATCCGTAATATGAAAAATTTTAGCTATCGATGATTATTTCTTAATAATTATAGGTTTCTTAGTTACATTAGCAACTCTAATATATCCTGTTCCTTTTTCAAATGTCGTCAATGTCTTACAACATATTAATCTACATCTATCCATAGTGTTATTAAGTGGTTCACAATAAAAAATGTTATCTATACTATCTTCAATTTTGATTTTCATTATTGATTCATGCATAGCTGGTATTTTAAAATCTTCCGCGACTCTTGCAATATAATTCATTTCTACAAAATCTTTCGGCATTTGAAATTCTACAAAATTGGGCTTTGGTCCTAATCTTTGGCCAATGGAAACTATTTTCCTTTCATAATCTAAATTACATGGTGCTTTTAATAAAAATGGTGCCCCTAAAAGTACTTAGTGCTCGAATCCTTTAACAATCTCGAATTCTACAAGATAGTTCAATCTCCCTATACAAATATTCAGTTGACATTTCCCTTTTGGAATGATTATTGTTCCATCTACCGTCCTCAATCGACGATATGTTTGTTGATATTCTTTAATGCCTACACTTCTGGCTATTTCTTCACTAATAATGCAACAATATCCTCCTGAGTCTATCATACCTGTATATTCGATATGTCCTATTTGTACTGGTATCCGCAATAATCCCTTAGTGTAATGTAAATTAGTTATGGTTATATGTTGTGGTTCTTCTATATATTCTTGCTTCTTTATAATTTTTCTATTGTTTCCTTTTTTATTGTTCTTGCTTTGTTTTATTTTAATCTTCTTTTTTTTATTCTAGCCCTTTTTAGTTTGAATTGGCCTTATTAGTTTTCCGCATTTGTAGTCCGTTGAATCTCTTGTCGTTGTTGATTTCTTGTTGGTTGTTGACCTTGATTTTGATCTTGGTTTTGATAATTTTGAAAGGTTTGCCTTCTTAAAAATCTTCCTGAAAAATTATCCCAATTTCTTTTATTATTCTGTTGGTATCTTCCTCTTTGGTTATTAAAATTTTCTCTATTTCCATAGTTTGAATTCTGTTCATATTGTTGATAATTCGGTTCTTGATATTGGCCTCTACGGTAGCCTTGCTGAAAATAATTTCGTCCATAAAAATTGCCTCTTGAAAAATTTGGTCTTTGATAATTAAATCGTCCTCTATATTGATAATAATCTAAAGGGTATTGGAAATATGCATCCATCGGTGGTGCAGTAAAATAAGAATAATCTACCTGCATCTGTTCTAATTGCTTCTTTATCGATGTCATATCTTCTTGCATTTGTTCTGTCGTTGTTAATGCTGGTGTTCGATTTTTCTTTCTTTTCACCTAATGCCGTTTGTAAAAATGCCAATATTTTCTCAGTTCCGGTGTCTGCCAAATTATAGGTTTCGTATGCAGCAACCTTTGAAAGCATATCCTCTATTGTTGTTGGATAAATCAATGCTAATTGTTTTTTCATGTCATCTTTTAATCCTTGAAAAGCAAGATGTAACTTCTGCTTATCAGAGATTGGTGGGTTTAAGAATGAACATTGATGTAATTTCTTTCGGACATAATCAACTGCTGGTCCTTCTTTATGTTTTATTGACGCAATATTTCTTAATATTGATTCCTCTGACTTTCGGAATCTCGTTTCTAATGCATCTCTCCATTTTGTCCATGTATATTGTGGATGTAATCGCTTTTGTTCCATTAACCATGATCTGGCTTCTTCTTTTAATACAACTGGTAAATTTATAATCCTTTCATTATCGCCTGGTACGACTGTTTCGTAACCAGCGATCCATTCTTCAACATTTTCAGTTTTCGCATTAAAATCTGGTGGTGTTCGTCTATTTATTGTCATATTATTTAGTAATGCTTGAAATTGTTCAGCATCCAATTGTAATCCCATATTGATATCTTGATTATTCAAGTCCTGTGGATGTTCTATATATTCGTCGTCTGAAGTTGTTTCAGAATCAGTTTTTGTATGGCTAGCTTCTTTTAATCGCTCTAAATTAATCGATAATGATCGTAAATCAAGAGCTCTCCTTCTTTCTTTACGTCTTTGTAATTCTTCTAAGTTTCTTTGTTCTCTCTGCTTGGTCTTTCTTAAATTATAATTATCTCTTTTGTTGGCATCGGAATGGAGATGAGCACAATTGGGTTGAACAAGTTTAATTAGTTCCACTTACAATTGGAATAAAGGTTAACACTGATTGATAAGTAAATGTTACACAAAGATTATCACAGGTTGCGCATATATAATCACAGTCAAAGTCCATTCGTTTCCCGTGCTCCAACTCTATCTCTTCTTGTTCAACGTGGTTGATCCTAAGCCTCATCTCTCTGTAGTCTCTTGATCCTCTCTTGCGTCATCTCAGCACTTGTGACGTCATTCCTCCTCATTCACACTTACATGCCCACCCTTGAAGAAATGCCTTACTAGCCATACAAACTTTCCCATAACTATGGCAAACCTTAATACACTCCAAACATCTTAATTCTAACAGTTTCATTAAAACTTAAATCTACTAAACAACATTTGTATTAAAAACTTAAATCTACTAAACAACATTTGTATTAAAAACTTAAATCTAACGAATATATATTGTTATCGATGAAATAGTCTTGATTTCACTGAACAAAGTCCTTTAAATAACTGGATTTTTGTGTCACTCTGGTTGAACGTTTAGTGACTGAATTTTCTGCTTGTGCCTCGTTTTCGTGGACTATCGGTATGTCGTCTTGCGTGTTTCGTTCCTTGTAAGGTTTAATTTGTTGTGCGTTGACTATGCGCGTCTTGTTTCCATTGATTTCCTCTATGCGGAACGTATTGTCGCTTAATGCTTCAGTGACAGTGTGTGGTCCTGTGAACAGGGGGTCAAAGCAATCGAGTCTGTTGAAATTTGTGCACAGAACTTTGTCACCCGTTTTCATCTGAATTGCTGTTTTATTTTGATTGTAGCGTTGTTTTGCTTGTTGTTGATGTTCTTCCATGTTGTTCTTTGCTGCTACCCTTTATAAAAATAGCTTGTGGATTTGCTCCACTCTGTCCACCTCATCCTGCTCTATCTTATCCGTCCATTTCCCTGGTATCCGTGGTGAGTACCCGTGCATTAACTCGAATGGTGAAAATCGTGTGGTCGCTTGTTTGTTGCAGTTAATGTTGAAAATTGTTTTCTGCAAGTGTTTGGTCCAATCTGGTTTGTTATCGATCGTTTTTCGTAGCATTTGTTTTATCGTCTGTACCATGCGCTCTGTTAATCCATTTGCTTCTACCCAGTATGGTGGAGATAATGTTTGTTCGATTCCCATTGTTTGAAAAAAATCCGCAGCTGTTTTGGATGTGAAACCTTTGGCATTGTCACTTAAAATCATGCGTGGTGTATCGAATCTGTTAATCCAAATCTGCGATAAAAATTTTATTATGTATTTTGTCGATGTCGTTGGTACCACTTCTGCTCCCACGTATATGGTCATGTGGTCTATGAGTATTAATACATGTCGTGGTCCTCTGATTGACGCTATCAGACCGAAGTGATCCATTGAGACGACTTTGTTTGGCCAATCTGGAATGTGTCGTGGTATCAGTTCTCCTTGTTGTTGTTCTTCTGTTCGCTTTTTGACAAGTTGTGCATGTTCCTACATGATGCTTGACGTCCGTTTCATAATTTTCCCAGAAATAACGTTCCTTGATCCGATTGAGTGTCTTGTAATTGTCGCCATGTCCGCAGTCATCGTGACACATTTGTAATACCGTTCGTCTGAGTGCCTGCGGTATTACAATGCATTGTCGTTTTTGTCCTCGATGGAATAATAGGTCGTTTTTAATTGATAATTGCCTGTGTTCCATTTCCGCTTGCGGTAGTTGTCTCATTTTATTGCATTCTTCGTCTTCTGTTTGCAGTTTTGCTAATGCTGACTGTTCGAATTTTAAAACCATTGCACAAATTGATTCGAGTGGTCGTTCTCTGCTTATGTCATGTCTATGTTTTGTTGAGATAGTGCGTCCGCTACAATATTCATTTTTCCTGGCTTGTGTTTTATTTCGTAATTGTATCCTTCTATTTCCAGTATGTTGAATTACTTTCGTTTATTTTCGTATTTATTCTAGAAATTATGTTTATGTTATTATTTATTAATGTACTTTGTAAGTTACTGTACAATTATAACTTTGTATATAATACTTTGGTGTTCCCTCTGAACTTCCGTAGTTCAGGTGCCACCTTTTGTTGTTTTAAATAAAATTTTAGCACTCGCGATATTGCGAAGTGTTTTGACAACACGACTCTTTTTTGTCTCCAGCTCTCGCATCCGGATTTGCACCAGTTCCTACACAATAATAACATGGTTATGGGTTCCAGCAGGTCAGCCACTTCAGTTTGATGTTGTTCTGCGGATTTTTGGTGTTTTGGAGCGTTTTTGCGCTCATATCGCGTACGGAACCGAGTGCAAGTTTTTCGAGGCCTACTCGCGAGTTCGTGAGGCCTATCTGCGAGTTTCAACGAGCAGTGAGTGGTTTCTGTTTGTCTCCAGCCTGTTGGAGACAAACAAAGGTAATTATTGTGGTCGTATGGGCCATGTTATCTAAAGCATGTGGCATGGTTTTAGTGATTTTGATAAATATTATTTGGGTCAAGTTCCAAACATGAGTTAGATTGTTTGGAAACGAGAATTTAATAATATTGTAGCAATTTTGTGCCTTATCATAATTCAAGAAGCATTGTTTACATATAATAATTAGAGTTGACTGTTTACAGTGTATGAGGAATTGTGGTGATATGAAATATGTTTAGTGTTTGTCATAATTAATTTTGGAGTTGTGACATGATGCGTTTTTAAGCGTTGATAAATGCAACATGTCACTAGGTTTAATAATTGTGTTTATTGTAGAGTTTTACCTGATTGTGTCAAGTTTGTAGTGTGATACCAATTTAGGGTCTTAACATAACCAAATGTGTCCTTGTAATTACCGAGTTGAGACTGTTTTGCCAGATGAGTGACTTATAGATTTATTTACTAAGTGTTGTCTGCATTACCTTGTTGCAGCAGACGACACATTGTCAATTTAGTGTTTGATTGACAACAGGTGGCTCACATGAGCTTACATCACCTGTTATCAATCACTTGCTCACTTGAGTTGTGATCACACAGTCATGTGATCACTCTCCGGGTCTTACCTGTACCACCAAGATGGCTACATGCATTACAAGATGTCATGTTAGCCTTTAGGACTAATAAATATTAGTAAGTTCGTTTTTATAACTAAGTTTGAGTTCTTTTGTGCGTTTGCGGCATAGTGGGTCATACGACGGCATTAAAACAAGTGATTTGCGTCCAGTACGATGCAGAAAAGCCAACGACGACGTACGCCGAGATTCGACATTTGAGATCGACAACGGACTTCACGAGTACGAGTGGCGGACCGAGAGTGACGATTCGCGGCAGGAAAAATCGAGTTTTCCATCCAAAATACTTTTTGGCGTTTTTGTGTTTTTTTGGCTGTTTTTCAAGCGGATTTCAACGTGTGTACTTAGGATTCGGGCCCTGTACGTTTACAATTATTTATTTACATTCTGTTTGGGCATTTTACTGCCGCTTATTTGTTTTTCAAAGTTCGAGCGTCATTTTCGACACATTTGGACCGAGCCAGGCAGCATTTTTGGACACTTTTGGACGCTCATTGTGTTCCACAGCTTCTTGGCTGTTTTTGGAGCAGAGTTTCGTCACTTTTGAGTGTGTTTCGGCAATTTGGAGTGGAATTTCTACAAACTTTGGACATTTTTTGAGTGTGAAGCTATTTTCACCGTGTGACCAGATTGATCTTTGCGGAGGACAACAAAATTTACGAACAATTAAGCAAGGAAGTCATCAAAGAAGCCTACATCTTGAAGCCGTCGCTCCTTTGGTGGAGATCTTTTCTGTTATTTGTTGTCAATATTTGTCTTTTTTCCAAATTTTTCACCTAAGAGGCTACCTAACCTTAAGGGACTTTTATTTTCATCCCGAGGATCTGGTAGTTGGTGCCTCCCTATCTGTCATTTTGGTGGGAATTATTGCCATGATAACATTTATTTTGAGCAAATTTTCAGTATTGAAAAGGTCGGATTTGACCTCCAAGGTTTTTCTTAATTTATCAGATTTATTGAGAACGTTATTGGCAGAATTTTGCATATTTGAGTACAAATTTGCAATTCTTTTGGTATTTTTCGAGCCTAGTTTGAGGATTTACTCGAAATTATCGAGATTTATTAAGTTATTAGTGAGTTTTTGGATTAAAACTCAAGTTTTTCGAATTTTCAATTCAAAGTTCGAATTTTCGAGCGGTCTTGATTTTTATCAATCCGTATATTATTTGCTATTTCTACGTACTATTAGGGACTTACGTTTATTAGGGAATTACGTGTTAGTTGGGAATTGATAGAGATTATCAATTTATTTGGAATTTTGAGGCAGAAATTCAAGTTTTTGGAGATTTTTGCGTGTTTTCATAATTTTTATTTTGGAAAAACGTGGTTTTGTGATTTAGTCACAAATATCTTTAGGTTTTTAGGTCTAGGTTCATTTAGATTATGCTTTGGGCTTAGAATTTCTCGAATTTATAGTGTAAATTTCGAGATATTGTGTTTTATTGAGATTTTGGATTTAAATTTTCGGATTTTATTTGAGTTATTAGGGCTTTAGTAAAAGGGTTAACAGGTTTTGACACCTATATCAGCTTAGTTTGTTTTTCTCTAAGTCATTTTAGAGTTTAAAATGACAGAAAAAGACGGTATTTTGAGTTTTAAGAAGTTAAATGAATTAAATTACGTTAGTTGGAAACGGGATATGATAGCATGTTTGGCAAGCAAGGGTCTTAGTGATTTGGCAGCGGGTTCGACTCCTACAGAAACTAGGCAGTTCAATATTGACAAGTCTAAGGCAGGAGGTATGATTTTTCTGGGAATTGAAGATAATCTGAAGTGTTTATTAGATGGGATCTCAGAACCTGACAAGCGTTGGGATAAGTTAGCTAAAACATACGAGCCTAAATCCAAAGCACGTATTGCACGTCTTCTAGGGCAGTTTTACCTGGCACAGATGCAACCAAACGAAAGCATTATCTTGTTTCTAAACCGAATTAGACAATTATCGCTCGATTTAGAATTGGTGGAGAAGAAAATAGATGACTCTGACATAGCTTATCGCATGCTATGCACTTTACCCCCGCAGTATGATGTCATTGTCAGTCAGATTTATAAATGGCCCGATGGTGACATGATTCCGCCTAAAGTTGAGGAAGCTTTAATCGAAGAATATGAGAATCTAAAATTGCGAGATCAACGTTCTAAGAGTTCCAATGGGGATAATGCTTTATCTGCAACCGGAAAAGCAGTTAACAAGAATAAGTCCAATACGGGGGTTATCTGTTATAACTGTGGGTTGAAGGAACATTACTCCAAGGATTGTTGTAAAAAGTCGAAGAGGAAAGTGACTTGCACTATTTGTAAGATTGTTGGGCATTATGCCACTTCATGTAGGAAGGGTAAGCCACCCAAGGGGCAATCATCTAGTAGTTCGGTCTCTTTCTCATCGTTTGACGATGCGTTGATTATAGACACTATGAATGTGACCGCAAATACCAATGAATGGATTTGGGACACAGGTTCTGGTGCTCATCTCTGTCATGATGAGAATTTGTTTATCCAATTAACCAGGAATAAGCCATACAAGATGAATGCTTATTCGGGAATCTTTGATGTTGAAGGGGTTGGAACAGTACGGTTCAACCACCTAATTGGAAGGGTCAACCATAGAATAACACTTAATAATGTAGGATTTGCCCCAAGTGGGAAAAGGAACTTAATTAGTGGTTCTAGAGCGATGGAAGCGGGTTGTTCCTGGACGGGTAAACAAAATGAAATCTTAGTAAAAAACAAAAACAATAAGCCAATGCTAAAGTTCATTAAAGATAAGAGTTTATTTAAATTGAATGCTACAAAAGACGTCTCAAAATGAGACTTATCGTATTCTGACGTAGTTAAGAATAGAGTTCCTATTAGATCGAAAGTTAATGTAACCGAGAATAAACCAAATGGAGACTTAGAATTATGGCATCGCCGTCTAATGCATACTAACATTGACACCTTAGTTAAAATGTCAAAAGAGAATGTAACTAGGGGATTACCCAACCTTACTAAAAGAGATCTAAATTGTACGACTTGCATACGGGCAAAACAAACAAAGAAGTATAGGAAGGCTAAACCAAAAATTACAACTAAGGGGTTTTAGAACTTGTTCATACAGATGTTTGGGGTCCTACCAAGTATGAGAGTAAGGGTGGAGCTAGATATTACATATCTTTTGTTGATGATTACTCACGATGGGTTAAAGTATATGTTATTAAGAGTAAATCACAAGTTAGTGAGTGTTTTGATAAGTATATCAAATATGTCAAGAAACTAACTGGAGCACAAATTAAACGCATTAGATCTGATAACGGTACTGAATATGTTAATGACAAAGTTAAACAGATTCTGAAAGATAACAACATTCAACATGAATTAACTAACATCTACTCTCCGCATATGAACGGAGTAGCTGAGAGATTTAACAGATCAGCGATTGAAGCATTACGGTCAGCCATCATAGACGACAATTTAGATAGGGTCTGGTGGGCTGAAGTACTTATGGCCTTTACTAACATAAAGAATCGACTGAGTCAAAAGTTGTTAGGAGGCTTGACGCCATACGAGATTGTTTTTGACAGAAAGCCTAATGTAAATTATTTTCGAGTAATTGGGTCAAGGTGTTTTCGGCTGTTGCCTAAAGTACAAAGGGACAGTAAACTTGGAGAGGTATCGACAGAATGTATTCTTGTGGGATATTCCTGGAACACAAAGGGTTATCGCGTGTATGATCCCAGTGATGATAAAATTTACAATACGCAGGATGTAAGATTTGTAGAAACCCCACGGAAAAATGATAAAGGGAATGTTATTGAGTTTGATACTAATAATGAGGACGACCGGGGGAACCTTACACCTACACCTATTTCCAAACCTGAACAAACTAGAACTAAGTTTATTACACCGAAAACTGAACAACCGTGTGTTGATATGTGGGAAAGAAGGGCTAAACAGCGACCACAGACAGGTAGTCATCCAGGTCGTTATGATGCTAAACTATCACACAGGGGTCAGTCTTTTAGGTCCGCTAAAGCTGTAGTCAAGTACTGTGAAGATAACAGTATTGGTTATTCTTTGGAAAGCGTTAAAGATTCATTCAAATATAATAATCCATATATCGGGACACGGGATATAGCAAAAGTTGCCGACGGGGAAAGTGTGGATTCTCCTACTGATTCTCCTGATGAGGGTGTGCCATCAACTTCTGCATGTGGGAATGAAGCGCACCTAGCTGATTTGAGTATTTATTTTAACGGTTTGGAATGCTCGAATGTCGACTTAGCTAATCCATTAACTTATACGGAAGCAATTAGGGCTCCCGATAGGGTTGACTGGGAACTAGCTATGCATGATGAGATCAAGACTTTAAAGGAAAGGAACGTTTTTAAAGAGATAAATAGAACTAGTAACATGAAGGTCTTAGACCACAAGTGGGTTTATGTCCGGAAACGCGACTCTAGGGGCAACGTCATTCGCCATCGTGCTCGACTTGTTGCTAGGGGGTTCCTGCAAGAGCATGGTACTGAGTTTACCGAGGTGTATAATCCGGTTGTCAATTTCATCGTCGTTAGATTCTTTGTTTATTATTCTTGTCTTGTTTTTTAAATGGGTTGACACACATTTAGATGTCAAGTGTGCATTCCTATATGGCGATTTACCGGAAGACATTTATATGACAATTCCGGATGTGTTAAATACTGATAAAAACCGTGTTTGGAAGCTTTGTAAGTCTTTATATGGTCTTAAGCAAGCCGGAAGGCAGTGGTATATTAAGTTAAGCGAAGAAGTCACTAAATTAGGTTTTAGCAAGTTTATTTCAACCCAATGCGTATACAGGTTGGGATGGGACATTGTCATCCTATTCTATGTTGACGATATCATTGTGTTCGCTAAAGATGAAAAGACTAAGTTACGAGCAGTCAATTTGCTAAACAAAGCCTTTAAATGTGTTGATTTGGGGGAAACAAAGAGATTCCTAGGCATTGATATCGTACGTGAGCCAGATGGTATACAATTTAGCCAAATTTATTATTTAGATGAGTTGTCGAAAAGATTTAGCAATTTTGCATTTAAGCGGGTTGCCGAACCATTCAAGGTTGGTTTCGATTTGGCAGAGTTGAACTTGGAGGGTGATATCTTGAATTCACATAATTACCCACACAGAACCTTAGTAGGAGTTTTATTATTTGTTTCTCGTTACACTAGACCAGACATATGTATAGCAATTGGTATTTTGGCGCGATATAATGCCAAGCCGACTTTAGTACATTGGAATTGCCTATTACACCTTCGGTACTATGTTCTAAGTACTAAGGAGAAAACTATACATTTGAGTAAGAATTTCGATTTGGGAATTAACTGTTTTGTTGATGCCAGTTGGGCAACATCTCCTGCTGACAGGAAGTCTATTACGGGATATATTGTTTGCATAGGCAATAACCCAGTGATTTGGCGCACTGCAAAACAGAATTTAGTTACGATGAGTGCTATGGAGTCTGAGCTTATAGCACTGTCGGAATTGACAAAAGAAGTTATTTGGTTTAAGCATTTGTTAGATGAGATTACTAATGTCCGTGGTATAAATTTCAGTAAAGTTTCTGTTAATTGCGATATCCGAGCGACCATACATTTCATATCTAATGATGTAGAAAATTCTAAAACCAAGTACATTGATGTGAAACTACAGTTCGTGAAAGAAAATTATCAGGTTTGTTTGATTTACGGTATGTCTATACTAAGAAGAACTTGGCTGACATACTAACCAAATGTGTGAATAGAGAGAAGATTAACAAACTTTGTAAATATTTAAGTGAATATTGTTGATTTTATTCATTATCGTTTATATAGAATAAATGCGAACGGGGGAAATTGTTGAATTACTTTCGTTTATTTTCGTATTTATTCTAGAAATTGTGTTTATGTTATTATTTATTAATGTACTTTGTAAGTTACTGTACAATTATAACTTTGTATATAATACTTTGGTGTTCCCTCTGAACTTCCGTAGTTCAGGCTCCACCTTTTGTTGTTTTAAATAAAATTTTAGCACTCGCGATATTGCGAAGTGTTTTGACAACACGACTCTTTTTTGTCTCCAGCTCTCGCATCCGGATTGGCACCAGTTCCTACACAATAATAACACAGTACCCATCTCGCAAATCGTCGATTTAATTCGCTGAGCTTGAACTTGTAGTTTGCCCCGATATTGTCTGTCAATATTGTAAATTTTTCGAGTCCGTACAAATATACATGAAATGTTTCGGCGACGGCCCAATGAATTGCCACACATTCTAACGCGTTCGTGTGTAATTTTTCATCTGTTTCACTGACTCGTTTACTGGCAAAAGCAATCGTTGTTTCCTGTCCGTTTTGCAATTGTCGTCTAGTCGTCTGTCTTGTCGATTAATTATAAATCCCAAGAATTTGACTTCTGTCCTTAATAATTGACATTTGGTTAGCGCCATTCGTAGTCCATTTTGTTTTACTCTGTGCAACATATCTTCCAGCCTGTCCAATGCTGTTCTTGTGTCTTTCGCTTCTACTCCTACATCGTCGACAAAAAATTTGACGTTTTGTGCCCCTGTGAATGTTTCGTCCATTTTCGTCGTTTTTTTGTGACTGGTATGTTGCCTACTAGTTGTATGGAATGTTTCATTGTTGGAGAGCATCCTAGTTGGAATTCGCCATATATGAATGCGTCCGCGTTGTCTTGTAAAATTTGTCGCATCTTGTTTTTCTCTTGTTCGCTTTGTAAGCAACTCTTGTTTATTTGATCTTTAATTTGTGTTTTCAACGTTTCGTCGATGATTTCCGGTTGACTTTTAATTTCAATAAATTTTTCTCTACTCTGTTCGTCTCTTACTGGTTGTTGAAAAGCAACTATTGGAATTTCTTTTTCTTCATTTTGCATTTCAGTTGGACCTTCGTTGTCGGGTATTTTGAAGACTGTGATGTTTCCAATTTTATGAATGTGATATTCGAGCGATCCTTGTCTTCGCCAATCTGTGCCCAATAATACGGTAGGTCTTCGACTACTATTAGTTCGTCCATTTTCGTCTTTGTTGTCCCTACTTGTACATCTAAGCTTACTGCTTCCGTTGGTTGAAAAATTCGATTAAGTGCTCTTATTGGAACTGGTTTTTTCCATTTTCGAATTTCTGTTTCATTTGGAATTTTTTTTGCGTTGATCATGAACAACGCTGCTCCTGGATCAATGAAAATTTCAACTAATTGTCCGTTTACATTTCCGTCAATGATCGTTAAATCGTCTCTTCTATCTTTTGTTTTCAAGAAACAGTTGACTGGTTTTGGCATTGATTCTTGTTCGGTTTTCATTTTTGCAGCTCGAAGTGCGTCCGCGGCCTTGGTCTTTTCAGTCTTTGGTTCCAGGCATTCAAAAGCTAAATGTCCTAATTTTGAGCAATTGAAACAGGGAACTTCAGCCTTGTTCATCCCTTTTCGAAAAATCGAATTTTTGAAAGTTTTAATGGATTCCGAAGTATCCGTCGATTTGATCTTGTTGTCTTGTGTGGTCTTATTGTCTTGTGTGGTCTTGTTGTCTTGTGTGGTCGATTGTCCATCCTTGTCGTGGGATGATTCGTATTCGACGTCGTATGGTTCCTCGTCTTTGGCATTTTCCATTAATTGTTTTACTGTCTTGGATGTCGATCTTAAGCATCTTTGAATTGTTTTAGATCGTATCCCTTCGGTTAATAATCGAACTTGATCCTTTTCTGATAAATGTAGATTGCCTCGTTTAACTAATCGTAATTTTGATTCCAAATATGTGACTTTTGGTTCTTGTATTCGTTTCTCCATTTTGTCTTTCCATTCGCAAAATGTGTATACATAATGAAATTCTTTCAAAAATTCGTCTTTCCAATTGATCCATGACATTTTTCCGCATTTGTTGTTCAGGTACCAATCTTTTGCTCGGCCCTGCAACATAAAAAAAATTTGAGTAATTTTATAATCATCTGACCAATTTTCTTTCTCTGCGACACGTTCAAAATCTTTCAGCCATTCTTTGGTATCGGAATGGAGATGAGCACAATTGGGTTGAACACGTTTAATTAGTTCGACTTACAATTGGAATAAAGGTTAACATTGATTGATAAGTAAATGTTACACAAAGATTATCACAGGTTGCGCATATATAATCACAGTCAAAGTCCATTCGTTTCCCGTGCTCCAACTCTATCTCTTCTCGTTCAACGTGGTTGATCCTAAGCCTCGTCTCTCTGTAGTCTCTCGATCCTCTCTCGCGTCATCTCAGCACTTGTGACGTCATTCCTCCTCATTGACACTTACACTTTCTGTTTGCTTTAAATAATTCAACTGTCTTGGAATATTAATATTGCTTGACTGTTGAACAACTGATAATGGAGTCTGTTCTATCCGCAATTGACTGTCCCCCAAAATATATCAATATTTAAATAAATCTCAATCACAAAATACAAAATAATCAATTACTAAGTATTCAATATATAATTCAGATATTCAAATTGTCTCGTACACTGCAAAAAAAACGAATTTCCTGTATGTAAAATACGCTGGAAATTAGATAGAAACATTTCATTTCCAATAATGGAAATTTGGTATTCCCATTAATGTAGAAACATGGTGTTTTTACACTATATTCCCACATGGAATCATTGTATTTCACTATCATATTCCCATCTCGTTTCCATCTTGTTTTCCATCTTGTTTCCACTTGTTTTCCATCTTGTTTCCACTTGTTTTCCATCTTGTTTCCATCTTGTTTCTACGTACATTTCCACTGATTTCACATAACCTTTCTCTGTTAAAGCAAACATATGTTTCCATTAAATTTCCCACTGTTTTTCCAGATTCAATATTTCACTTTCCCATATTGATTCCATACGTTTTTCCAGACATAAATTTTAATATTTCCATACATTTTCCCAGGATGTTTCCCATATTAATTTCAAAAGTTTCAATAAATAAATCGAAATTTGTTTATCATTTGCATTTGAATTTTTATTAAATAAATTTTTTTACAAGTTGCAGTTGTGGCTGACTGTATCTAGCATTTGCTTGTCGATCTAGGGAAACCACAAAAACCTAGATCAGATGGTCTTCCAATTGGGTTTAACTACCCAACCCAGGTTAAGAACTTTTTTTGTTGGTGCTCTGTTGTTTAAATCCTCCAACATCCGTTTGCATCTAAGCTTTTTGGATCGTTCTGAGGCTGCACGGTCCAATGAATTAATTAGCTGCCTGTAAACAGTCGATTGATACGCCAAACATATGGTTTTGTAGGTATTTGGGTTCTGATCATCGTCATCGTCCGAGCTCATGTTTTCGAATATAATGGCTTTCGCATATTTCTCTTTTTTTTCATCAGCAAGTTTTGTTTTCTTTAAAGCCCCAAGTCTTCTTATACATTCTAAAAAAAATGGTTTTAAATAAAAATTGTCAATGAAAAACAAATGTTCTATACTTATTTTTTTCCTTTGGCGCATTTTCTGCTTTTCACTATGTATTTTTTTGCTGGTTTTTACCCGGTACGATTCTGACCTCGAATTCTTAAAAAAGTTTTTAATGGCTTCTAAAATTAAGATAATTTAATTTTAAAAAATAATCAAAAATATCAAAAACATATTACCTTGCAAGTGCCTCTGTTTAACACTTGGCATTAGTCCTGTAACATGTTCTTTGATAAATAGAGCCACTTTAGAGTTTTCTTTGGAGGAGATTCTGTTTGAATATAAATAATGTTAATATATTTTGAATCTAAAGATTATGTAATGTTTATTACCGTTGTCCTGACCCAAAGGCCCATTTATCATCTGAATCACGATAAGCCTTGTGACTGGGGCGGTTTGCACAGCCCCTACTTGGGGGAATAAGAGGACTGCTCTGGACGCCTTCGTCATGTGAAATAGCAGAAACGACGCTGTATTTGGGTGTTTGGCCTTTATTACAGTTGTCTAGGGGTCAGAGTCAGCCTCCACCTGCTACTCATATGTCTGTACCACCGGTATGTGCTAATCAAACCCGACCCGCAGGCCATGGCGGTTGAACCAAGGATCGCATGCTGCAACCCGATCTACGGACTTGCAGCCACTGTTCTCGCTCATGGAGGCGGGGCCTAGAGAACTGGGAACCCGGGCTTCATAGGGGAAACCAGAGAGTTGGCAGAGCTTGGCCAATGCATGACTGCACTGGTTGCTGGCTCACTAACAACTGCTGTCCCTGGATTCGCTCTGCCTCTACCTGCCTTCCCGAACTTCCTGTCTTGACCGGAAGTGGTCATGTCCGCACCGTCCACTAGGGGGACATGACGCGGGCCGTTGCCGTGCGCCTGGGTCATGACACGGTCACATCTCCCCCCTCCGAAGAAGTTGGGTCGATGTCGGCAGAACCCAGAGCACGGACAACTGGAGAACAGCGCCTGCAACATCCAAGATGAGGAGCTAGTCTCCTTAATAAAAAACAAAACGCAAAATACCAATGGAAAACAAAATGAGCAACAAGAGAGGTGACACTTACCCCAAGACGTGGCTCCTTAATAAAATATGATTTTTTTAAAAAGTTTTACAATGTTGTGAGGTTTTAAGAATAAATGTTTATTATAGAAAGGTTTTATTAATTTAATGTTGTTACTATGGGCTGTTCGCCCTTAATACTAATACTATATTTTAAATGTTTTAAATTTTCGAAAGGTGTTGATGGTGAATTTTCCGCGGGTCCTATTTCGAATTGTCGGCCAAAACTATTTTTTTTTAAAAAAGAAAACAAAAACTTAACAATTAATAATGTAACCCGTTATTTGGGTTTTGGTTTGGGCACCACTTTTTTAAGTGCTGCCAAACCTCTTTTTGTCTTTTTAGGGACAACTGGTTTCGGTTTCGTCTGAATAGACTTACTGGGCATAACTGGGATCTCTTGATCGGCAGTCGACGCTTGCGGGGATGATTGGATCGATGTTTCGACTTCAACCTCCATCGGGGTTACGATATTTGAGACGAGTCCACCATTTCTTCCTGTACGGCTTGGTCGTACCAAAGTTTTGGCTTATCCGTCCCATCGGTTGATGTGGCGGCAGGCACATCAGAAAATACGGCGTTGAGGCACATGTCCTGCAGTGAAATGAGTGGGACGCAGCAAGTTGCTGTTTGGCCCTCTTCTCTACTTCTAGTATTTCGGTCGGTGCAATCACCAATTTTTGGGGTGCAGTGGATGCAATAAGAGACTGGAGATCAGCATCTCTTCTCTGTTTTGCCTGAAGCTCATTCTGAGATTTGGCAATTTTAGTGGAGTCTGCTATTTTTGCATCCTCGATTTTTTGGATCAAATCCGCGACTTTTCTACCCTCCGGGTATTTTTTAGCAATTCTCGCAGCATTTAGTGCATTTTTATTGTCTTTGTGTAACTGCACACGGACTGCTTTTTCCGAGAGGTCTGGGCGGGTGGCCATTCGGCGCTTCACCTCATCCTCATCCAGCGGTACTTTTGGAGCAGAATACTGTTCCAAACTTCGGGATATTTGGGCCTTATTGGCCGAAAAAGACATTCCTTTCTAGGTATTCGATGGTTTCGCTGGTTTCCTTTGGTTATCCCGATAAGGGGCAAGCGGGGGCATTGGCAGGGAGGCCAACATGTGACCCCGTGCTTCGGGTGCCGAGGAATCTTCGAGCAATTTCCTAATCTTCTTTGCCCGACAATTTCGATTGTCATGGTAAAGCTCGTCAATGCGTTTTAGCATTTTCCTAGGTTCGTTAGCACTTGCGCCAAACATTCTGAAGTGCCTGGTCAAAGGCAACAATTGATTGACTTTGCCATCTCCAAGGCAATTCGCACAGGTCGATCGGAACCCGGTGTGAACATTCACACCTTATTCCAAACCACCACACACAGGGCAGTTAATCAGGTTTGCTTCGTTGTCAGCCATCATTAGTTGGTTGATTTAGAAGTCTTTTTTTACTGTTCAAGTCGATTCAATGGTGATCTAATAGTGTTTGCACTGAGATCTTGATGATTTAATGAATTGTAATTCAACCAGAGCATTCATATAGGCGCTGAAAACGTCACGTATCCGTACATTGTACGTTTGCACTGATTGGTCCGGATCCAGTCTTTTGATTGGATCCTGCAAATGGTCGATTTGCGCATTACGTTGATACGACGTTTTTGCAATGTTTCGACCGAATTAATTTGTTTTTATTTACAGCTTAATGGGTTCCATAATAATTTTGACATATTTATCGCATTTACTATGAAAATTGTATTTCTATTTCACTGTATTATTTTAATAAAATTACTTTATATTTATTTTTCCAAAGTTAGTGCACTAAAAATTTAATTTATTTGGAGGTTTTATTTGTCTCTTTGGCAACAAGACAGGAGTTTTACTGTCTGTGTTGGGTTTCGAAACATTTTTAGGTGGTCTGCTACGTTTTTTGGGTAATGGGTTGATAATTTTATTACTTCCATCATTAGCCACTGTTTTCTGTGGTTTTCCACATTTTTTAGATGATTGATCAAGGACTGTGTCCTTGGTTCCATCCGAGCGTTGCGATGTAACCGACTTTTCGTCGCTACTAGCAACAGGGTTTGTTTGTGATGGTGCAGTGAAGTTTTCCTCATTGTCATCATCAATATCAGCAATTGGCCAGCCAGCTGGTTTATCACTGGAAATGTAAAGTTTCATTTCCGAAATATTTACTGGGCCTTTACTTTGTAAAGTGATGAGTTTTGCAATTTCATAGGCATTGCTACTAATTTTCTTAATAATCACATATGGACCTTTATATCTGTCTTCTAGTGATTGAGAATATCTGATTGCCGCTTTTGACAATGCATGAGTTTTAATTAGGACTAAGTCATTTATTTCAAATTGAACATCCGACCTATGTTTGTCGTAATTAATTTTCTGTTTAATTTGCGCCTTTTCTTTATTACTGATTGCAGTTTTTAGAAGATTAGCCATTCGACTCATGAGCATTTTTAGAGCGTCATGTGGTCGTTCTGGGTCAAAAGGGGCGTCGTAAGCAACGTCTCTGTTGTTCCAAAATGGTCGAAGTTCTTTAAGAAATGTCGCCATTGCAGGTGTTATATCTGTGGTAGCAGATGGTGCAGTACGGAGTGCAAAATTTATATTTCCAATCACTCTGTCCCAATGTTTGTGTTCAGAAGTGAAAATTTGAAGCATTATTTTAATGTTTCTGTTAATCCTTTCTGTATAGTTAGTTTGAGGATGGTATGGAGAAGTGCGATTTGGAATAATCCCGGCGTTCTCGCATAGTGCATTGTAGATATCGGAAACAAATTGTTTGCCATTATCAGACACAATATAACGTGGAACACCATAGGTTTGAAAAAATCTCCTAATATGGGGAACCAAAGTTAGGATTTTAGCATATATAAAGAGACTATTTCAACCCATCCAGTTGCATAATCTACAATGTCTAAAATAAACTTATTTCTATTGGTCGTCATTGGTTTAGGTCCCATCAGATCTAGGCCAATTCTTTCGAATCTGCCAATCTGGGCTGAGATTGGTTGGAGTAAACCCTTTGGTTTCCTCTGAATGGGTTTGCAGCATTGGCATCTGTCGCATTTTGCGACATATTTGACAGTGTCTTGTCTGCAATTGACCCAAAAGAAAGAGCATCTAAGTCTCTCATAGGTTGTGACGATCCGATATTCGGGGAAATTACCATGCAATAATAACCTCGAAATACCGACTAAATCACTACCAACTACGCGAGATACGGAAGTGATAACTCAGTGTGTGAAAATTGTATGGAAACTCAGAGGGAAAATATACACATGACTTATCAAAACATAACAATCTACATTTATTAACAGAGCACTGACTAACAATTACTTATACAAATCTAAAGCCAGGAATAATATACTATCGAACAGAATGTAATAATATAAGTATACGAGGGTAATCTGGAGTATGTCTAGGTCTGGATCTCTATCAGTCATTCCTGGTTGGTCTGGAGTGGTTCTAACAGGATTTGGAGTGGGAGGTCGATCCGACTAACGGTTGACTTTTGGCTGTATTCGTCACAAGGTTTGGGCTGGCATTGCCGAATGACAATGCGTCCCAGACAGATGATGATCAATACTCGGGTCATCTGACCAGAGTGTCGCTAACAAGACAATACGATAACATAGATACCGTAAACAAGAGTTGAGTGGGGTGTCGCGTGGGTCAAGCAACCCACTTGGCCTTCATCCTTATAGTCCGGCGCTCCGCATCGCGACTAACACGTTAATAGATAATTATCCAACCCAAAGTAGAGCGGTCACGATAACTGGCACGTCCAGATCAATAATCACCACTCTCCGATGTGTCACAACATCATGTCATCATCACTTTTGTATATTCGCGGTACATAGGCCTTCATAACATAAATGCTATGGCTCACTACGGTCTTTACGGTTGTTGCACCTGCCGGTTCGAGAGTCTTAAAAGCGTTCTGAAACCACGTCAACTAGGTAAATCTGAACATAATATCAATATATCTTTAAGGGTTATCTGGAACCAAATAGAGCTCTGCAAGCCCTTTTATAGTGGTCGCTCACTTGGTGGTCAGCCTGTGTCCAATTGAACATCAGTATGACCATCAGAGGCGGGCACTATAAGCTTAACTATGACATGCAGGGAGTTGGGCCAATCGGTACAACTTCCTGTCAGAGTCCAAGTGAACTCTGCTTGACCAGGGTCAAGGGTCATCTACACACACTAGGAAATAGGTCGCAGGTGCAACCAATTACCCCGATACGCAAGAAAGGACTAAGGGTTGCAAGGAATTCCTTACAACACTTTCCCTAAATAATAATCACTTTTACAAGTGATTTCCATCCAATGTATAAATAATAATGTGAAATATTATTATTTATCATAATTCAATAAACATACACTCTCTTATGAAATATTTACTTGTCAAACTGTTCTTAGTTACTTATTAGACCCAAAAGTGAGAATAATTGATAGCTGTAGTTTGGATATGGCGCGGACAAACTGTCAGCGCCATCTAGTGGCAGAATAATAAGTAGTTTCCGATTTTGGACCGTCACAAGGTGACGTCGCCGCCACCATGTCCACTGCTAGAATAGTCGTGGACCAGTGCTAAGCACTTGTCTTGCAAAGATTTGGGGACTACAATCTTGAGTCCAGCAGAATTGTCCACATCTTCCAGATAAATATCTGATTTGAAGGGGACAAAAATGAATAACATACCATCTCTGTTTAGAGTAAACTCTGTTTTGAGCTTTGTGTAGTCTGTTAGTACATCAGGCCCAGGAGTGTTGTCTTCTGGGTCTGTTTGTAGCCAATCCATTATTTTAGAGAGATTTTCATCGTCTCTCTGCGCTTGCTCAAACTCTTTCATTGAAATATTCCAATGATAAGAATCAGCTAGTAAAAATAAAGAGTACAATTGGGATCTTTCATACTCTGCGTCTTGGTCGTGGATTGTGATCTCATCACTGTCTGTGCCAAGTCTGGAGAGAGCATCAGCAACTACATTGGTTTTGCCTCTCCTATAGACAATGTCTATATTTTCCTGTTGAAGCTTCATGGCCCAACGTGCCAATCTGCCTGCAGGATGTTCACAGTTCATTAACCATTTGCGGGCCAAATGATCAGTCTCAACCGTGTATTTGGAGTATTCAATATAGAGTCTGAATTTTTCTACTACCCCATATTACTCCTAAGCACTCCAGTTCTGAAGCACTGTAATTTGCTTCTGCGCCTTGCAGTGTACGACTTGCGGATGCTACAGGGTGCAAAAGGTTATCTTTGGGATCTACTTGCATGAGTACTGCACCGAGACCGGCAGCACTTGCATCCGTGTGAATGTGAAAGGAGTTGCAAAATCGGGCAAAGGTAGCACGATATCTCCTGTGAGTAGATCTTTCAGAATCTCAAAAGGCTTTTTGACATTCTGGTGTCCAAGTGAAATTATTCCACTTTTCCTTTTTATGTTGTACAAAGAAAGGTTTTTGTATTGAATTCAAGCCTTTAATTAAAGGTGCATAGAAACCAACCATCCCAATAAAACGCTGAAGTTGTTTCAAAGTTTTAGGTGCAGGGTAATCCAATATTGCATGGATTTTAGTATCGTTAGCAGTATATTTGCCAGCAGACACTGTAAATCCTAAAAAGTCAAGTTGTTACGCGCAAAAGAATGATTTTGTCGGACTTGCTTTTAGATTTTTTGCATCTAATCTATCCAAGATTTCTGCAATGTGTAGCAAATGTTCATCAAACGTTTTGCTAAAAATAATGATGTCGTCTAGGTAAGCCAGAGCAAATTTGCCTTTAATGTCACCCAAGATTTGGTCCATCATTCTCTGAAATGCGGATGGTGCATTGCACAATCCAAAACGCATTCTCGTACATTTGAATGTCCCTTCGGGTGTCGAGAAAGCTTTAGACTTTAGACTTTGTTAAGTCTAAACTTGTAAAGAAATAGCTACCTCCAAGAAAACCTAATATCATAGATATTGTTGGCATGGTGTACACATCTTTAATAGTTTGCTTATTCAGCCACCTAAAATCGATGCATAATCTGTAAGTTCCACCTTTTTTGGAGACAATTACAGTTGGATTTCTGTATGGGCTTTCACATGGCACCACAAATCCTCCTTTGATTAAAGTGGCCATGAGTTAGTTTAATAACTCAGTTTTTGCAGGGTTGCAAGGCCGCTCTTTACATTTAAAAGGTTTTGCATCACCAATTGTATGTTCCAAATCTGGGTGACAACCAGCATTTTCATCAAAAGTAGTTTCATACTTTTTGATCAATTTGCAAAGTTTTTCATATTCTTTGCCTTGCAGTTTGCATTTTGATAGCAAATGCTTTGTTAAATCTTCTAGATTCATTTTGGGTTCCTTCTCAATATTGAGCTCTCTTTCAAATTTATCGAGAATTGCTGCCGCCATATCGGCTGCAGAAGGTGGATGCTCGAATGGGAACTGATCCTCATCGAAATCTATATGCCACCAACGTTTTGAGGACATTGAAATAACTATTCCATTTTCCTCCATCCATGTTCCTCCTAAAGCTGGATTCTCACGTGCAATTTTTCCGCTTTATCGCGCGAATTCCGCGCGGAAAACTTTCGTCAAAGTTGCGCCATTTTTAAAATTGAAAATGTTTCTAGGTTTTTTTGTGTTTTTGCTGCATGTGGAAATCTAGAAAAATTTTCAATTTCAAAAATATCGCAATTTTGAAGCAAAATAAGTTGTGACCGTGTCACGACCCAGGCGCACGGCAACGGCCTGCGTCATGTCCCCCTAGTGGACTGGTCGGACATGACCACTTCCGGTCAAGACAGGAAGTGAGGGAAGGCAGGTAGAGGCAGAGCAGATCCGGGGACAGCAGTTGTTCAAGAGCCAGCAACCGGTGCAGACATGCATCGGCCAAGCTCTGCCGACTCCCTGGTTTCTGCTATGAAGCCCGGGCACCCAGTTCTCTGGACCCCGCCTCCATGAGCGAGAACAGTGGCTGCAAGTTCATAACAATGGGTTGCAGCATGGTATTAGTTATTTCGACCACGCGGTCCTTGGTTCAACCGCGGGACGGGTTTGATTAGCACATACCGGTGGTACAGACATATGAGTAGCAGGTGGAGGCTGGCGCTGACCCCTAGACACACTAATAAAGGCCAAACACCTAAATACAGCGTCGTCTCTGCTACTTCACATGACGAAGGCGTCCAGTGCAGTCCTCTTATTCCCCCAAGTAGGGACTGTGCACACCGCCACGGTCACAATTGTGGGCCCGTCCTGGATCCGAATCTGAGATTTGAATTTTTTTCGCACGATGGTCCGAAAATCCACGTGGTGGGTTTAGGCCTATTTTGCAAGAATGTCACTTCTTGCGACAAGGAACCATGCGACTGCTTTGTGATTGCTAGTGTTAGGATTTTTTAGTAATTTATTATTAAAATATGAATTTCACTATGGACTTTTTGGTAAAAATTTCGAAATTTTTTCTTTTCGATTTTCGCGCCAAAAGTGGTCAAATCTACCGACCAACTGGACGCAATTCTCGATTTGCATGTGGAGACTGGATAGGGCATCATCAATCTCAGTGCAAATGTGTTTTTGTGTGCTAAGAACTGTGTAACAGGATGATAATGGTGCGTTTTGTGACGGAGGAGCCGTAACTTTGTCGCACGACCCGTTTAGATGTGTTTTGACTAAAACCCATCACATTGTCGCACTGTTGCACGACACTCTGCTGTAATGGCATTGTCGAGGACGAATTGCTGTTGTTGGGCAGTAAGGATCGTCGGTAGAGCATCTTAAACGTTGGAACACC
>JH430482.1:13541-35465 GCA_000239455.1 Strigamia maritima | reverse complement strand
ATATTCAAATAAAGTCTATTTATGTTGCCTAGTTTTGGTTTCATGTTTAGCTTAATAATATTTGACCAGTAAATATTTCATAAGTGTGTTCATATTATGAATTATGGCGAATGATAATATTGTATATTATCATTCTAACATGGAAAGTTATCTTGAGATAGGAATTTACTGTGGTCCGTTGACCACGATACTTATTCTCGTTGGTATGTAGAGGAGAAATTGATCACACCTGTGACCCATTTCTCCCCATAGTGGACGCTCCCATGAGTCGTACTGCTGTCCCATTGGACACAGTCCGACCTCCTGGGAAATATCCACTACATAAACCCGTGTAGAGCTCAGTTCCAGTGCCCCTAAAGTTACTTAAAGATATATTTATATGTTGCTGACAGTTACTTGCATTTATGTGGTACAAAAAGCTTTGTTGCTACGAGCCGGCTGGTGCAAAACCGTAAAGACCGTAGTAGTCGAGGCATTTATGTCACAGAAGCCTATGTACCGCGAATATACATTTCAACCTAAGCACATATATTGACACATCGGTGAGTGGTTTTAGTGGGACTTGACAGTTATTGACCACTCTACCGTCGGTTGTAATAATGATTCCTGAACGCATGTTACGATGCGGAACGTCGATCTTCGACTTAGGTGATGCTGATCGCCAAGTAACACTCATCTACGCTCATTCTCCGGTATTTATAGTATCGTTATGTCTCTTTATCGAGTGATACGGTGGAATCACCGTATCCTCGGTTGTTGTCTGTCTGGGAACCGTGTCACCCGACTCGGTCAGCCCAAACCTTGTGACGACTAAGAAAGTCAACCGTCAGACGGATTGATGGATTCCCTTTCCTTTAGAACCACTTAGGATACCAGGAACGGAAGCTAGAAGTCTCGTATATTTGTATTAGTTATTATATTGTATAAGTAGCCCCTAATGTTCATATTTATCCATAATAATTGTTATTATATATATATGTTCCTCGGTATATTTAATGTTATGTTAATGTTCATATTAAATATTGTCATGATTTGAGAATCAGGTCTCCCTTTTATTCATATTTCATGTTGCAATTTTCCTACGTTTAGTGCACACCTTATCTCGGCCAAATTCTGTGTGTAAATGCCCTCTCACGTGGTAACTGTCACTAGACAATGCCCTCGGAGAAATGATCGTCACACGGCTTGCTGTAGCTTAATCAATAAAAGGATAAACAAAGATACTGTAAAAACTAAAAAGATACACTTTTTATTAACATCTTTTTATTAACATCCTTTCTAACTCTCCTTTTCAGGATCACGGTTGTTATATCTGTGACGGTCCAAAATCGGAAACAAATTATTATTCTACATTTAAATGGCGCTGACTATTCAGCCACGCCATATCCAAACTCTAATTAGTTATTAAGCCTATTTCTGGTTTTTATGATTAATTATATTAGTTTGACAAGTAAATAATTCATAAAAGAGTGTATATTTATTGAGTTATGATAAATAATAATATTTCACATTATTATTTATACATTGGATGGAAATCACTTGTAAAAGTGATTATTATTTAGGGAAAGTGTTGTAAGGAATTCCCTACATCAATTACTCTTTTCCTGTGTAGCTGGGTAATTGGTCGCACCTGCGACCTATTTCCTAGTTTGTGTAGATGATCCTTGACCCTGGTCAAGCAGAGTTCACTTGGACTCTGGCAGGAAGATGTACCGATTGGCCCAACTCCCTGCATGTCATAGTTAAGCTTATAGTGCCCGCCTCCAATGGTGATACTGATGTTCAATTGGACACAGGCTGACCACCAAGTGAGCGACCACTATAAAAGGGCTCGCAGAGCTCTATTTGGTTCCAGATTACCCTTAAAGATATATTGATATTATGTTCAGATTTACCTAGTTGACGTGGTTTCAGAACGCTTTTAAGACTCTCGAACCGGCAGGTGCAACAACCGTAAAGACCGTAGTGAGCCATAGCATTTATGTTATGAAGGCCTATGTACCGCTAATATACAAAAGTGATGATGACATGATGTTGTGACACATCGGAGAGTGGTGATTATTGATCTGGACGTGCCAGTTATCGTGACCACTCTATTTTGGGTTTGATAATTATCTATTAGTCGCGATGTGGAGTGCCAGACTATACGGATGAAGGCCAAGTGGGTTACTTGACCCACACGACACCCCACTCAACTCTTGTTTACGGTATTTATGTTATCGTATTGTCTTGTTAGCGCACTCTGGTCAAATGGTCAGAGTATCGACCGTCATCTGTCTGGGACACATTGTCACTCGGCAATGAAAGCCCAAACCTTGTGACGAATACAGCCAAAAGTCAACCGTTAGTCGGATCGATCTTCCGTCCTATTCCTGTTAGAACCACTTCAGATCAACCAGGAATAACAGATAGAATTCCAGACCTAGACAGAATCCAGATTCATCCTCATATATTTACACTATGATATTTCTGTTCGATAGCATATTATTCCTGGCTTTAGATTTGTATAAGTAACTTGTTAGTCAGTGTTCTGTTAATAAATTCATATTGTTATGTTTTGATAAGTTATGTGTATATTTTCTCTCTGAGTTTCCGTACAATTTCCACACACCAAGTTATCACTTCCAAATCTCGCGTAGTTGTTAGTGATTTAGTCGGTATTTCGAGGTTATTATCACTTGATAATTTCCCCGAATATCGGATCGTCACACGTGGAGGTTCTACCGAGATTTGGTTGCGATTTTTATTGTGTGGACATTGCTAGCCGATCAGGTGTCTACTCTCATGTGGGTAGTACACCTTGTCTTTTGTATAGACCTATATCCTGTGATGCGTGATGTGGTCGAATGGCCACAAAATATCATCCCTGATACATAATGTACTTTTATTATTTGGTCTATAACAACTTCCTGTCAACTAGCCTATCCCGATAAAATTTAAAATACAGCCGATAACAAAATAGTGCTGTAGTAGTTAGGGGCAGATGTGTGCGTAATTTCCAACGTGGTGAGTGGATTTCTTCGGATTTCCCATTCCCTGTTGAGAAATAATTGCATATCTGCGGAATTAAGTAGGGTATTCGGGTAACACCGAAAATAAGAGTCTTGCATTTTCCGGAGTAACTTCATTAGACTTGAGTTGTACTCTACATTGGCCAATCCGAGACTTCTTCTTTGGATGTGGACTGAGGTGCAAATTCTTAGCGAGTTGCACCATTCCATGTAGAGGCGCTAGTCGGGGGAGCTGCCGTTCCTCCTATCGGGCTGAAACAAGTAACTCTCTCTGGGCTGTGAAAAGGATGATGCTGGCAAAAGAATCCCAACCGTTTCTATATTAAAAATTACCCGTGTGAATAAATAAGTCTTGTAGTATAAAATTCCTAAAGTTCAGGTGGACTTAACGAATTTTCCCGTTTCTTGTGCTGAAGGTACACAGATTCGAGTGGATCTTGTACGTTTCCTCGAAACGAAGAGTAAAAGTATTCTTGGTGTTTGTGGGTTTTATTAGTATTTCTGCATGAACATGGAGCTCGTATGGAACTCGATCACATCGTGGTAGGACCAATACATTTTCCAGTGTAGGGCCACAAGTGATTGATGGTGAGGTGTGTCTGTCTCTATTCTGCTTCGAGATTTGACGCAGAAGTAGAGTTAAAAGCCCTCGTCGCCAGTGTTCCGCGCACTAGTAAAACGAAGGAACGTAATCCCCGCAAATCACGTCTATGCTGGTACCAACTAATCAAATCTATTTTTTTTGGGAATCTGACTTCATAATGTGGTCAGGGACTGGAGACAAAGGCTTTTCACGTGGAAAACTTCCTCGCTAGTCCTAAGCCACTCCGTGGAGTTTGTCCCATTGTGGTGAGATCTAGGATAAGTCTCGAAGCCGATAATTGTCCAAACCATGGTGGATATGGGTCAACACTGGTCAAGGATGGCATTTGCCATACTCTGATTGGAGTTAGCAGGATGTACGGATTACCAAGAGTTTAAATACTCAGGATACAGGAAATTCTATCTCTTTCTACTCGTAGTACTTGTGCTATACAGTTCGAAATCATATCGTTCCACTACCTTGTGTAATACTTTATATTTTATTAATTCTAATAATTTTACATGGCTTCTACAATGAGTCCTCGTATCACGCGTGCGATGGGAAGAAATGGTCAACTTGCACTGGAAAACACCGTGCAACAACCCCCGATTCAGGACCACGTAACCACTGATGAGGACGTTGAAAGTGAAGAAGTGGTACACACGTACCACGCCGAGATGCCAGACGAACCCATTGCATCCACTTCAGGTGAACATTTGCGATCTGCAAATGCCGTCGCGTCTATTTTGTCAAGTGGCGAAGGTGATGCGGGCTCTAGCGCAAGTACGGTCGAGCGGGCATGCAGATATTACGGCGTTGCGCCTCATCGTTTTGTGACGCTGAACCAGTTGTTCACACATGTGAACAGGAATCTGGAACTAATCTGATGGGGTTTGGATCTTCCTCAGGCAATGGTCAGCTGCGGTGGAAGCTTCGCAGCAGGCCAAAATGGTGAAAAACCGCAAATCAGCAACTCTTGATTTCCGACGCAAAATCGATATCGGTCCGGCGGGAGTCGAGGGCCCGAATGCGGCCGAAAGATGACGCGATTCTCGTCGATCCAAAAGTCGGCTCGAAATACGCCGAATTCGGTTCCGCCGAGTAGCGGATCGCGTTCAGGATGCTTGACTTGGTGTCCGACCTTATTTTCAGATTTTTCCTGTATGCGGTATTTCCGAAATCAGGGAAAAACCGCATTAAACCGCAACTCCAGTTTCCAAGATGTCTGGCTTCTTGGCAATGCGCGGCCCGTGACTTCCGGTTGAACCAGCGGCTCCAACTCGTCTCGGCGTCCGCGTGGCGATGACTTCAAATACCGCACGCTGCGATAATCCTCGATTATCGCAGTTCGTATTCGAGACGCGCGACGCAACTTCTCGCTTGATTGGGCCGCGTCTCGGTCTCGTATCCCGGCCGTCGATGTCGGCGATTGACGCACACCGACGTACCGCCTGCGCCGGACCTCGGCGCTCGTAACAGGCGGTAAAATCACTTAACAAGGCCGCGGACAGTCCGCTTATAGTGCCAAGAACAACAAAAACCAGATTAAATATTATATTCGAGGAAACTCACGCACAAAGTCCTAAAAACACACAATCCAGGTTTATTCAGCAGGCTGAGCAAAACGGGCGCCATCTTGGCGATACAAAACACATCCGGAACCAGAGTACATGTCTGGAACCCAGACTCAGACCAGAGTGGTCATCCTAGCAAGTTTTTGAAAATGATCAAAACAGCAAAAACATGATAAGGTATGACAAGCTGTCATGACATCATGACAGCATGTCATATTACAAACTCTAGCAAGCAAACAAATCACAGAACATGACATAGCAAACCATATCTGACAAAATAAAGCAAACCACTACACTTCAGTCATGTTCAAGTGATCACAGGTAAGGGAAAAATTACACCTTTTCGAATTTATACAAAACTAACTAGCGCAACACAAAGGGAAAAGTTCCCAAACAAATCCAAACATAAATATAAAAAACTTGACTCTGTTTTCACACAAAATAAACTGAGTCTCAAAATAGCTTAGATACATATAGGCACACATCAACACGTGTGCCAAACTACAAACTACAAATCTATTACAGTGAACAAAAACTCCAAAAAAACAAACACAATCCTGCGATTGGTACTGCACACTTGCAGACCCAAAATACTTCAATTTACCAAACACCCACATAATCATGTTCAAGAATAAACTTAACTCTTTCGATTATATGGAGAGAGAAGGCTTATTCGATATATCGACCATCACACCTGTGGTGAGTCAGTCCTCGAATCAAGCAAACGAGTCTGACCATGACTACTCTTTAAACACCCGGAGTAGGACGTCGAGTGTGGCGAGAAGTCTCGGCATACCCGACCGTGGACAGACTCGTTCCCCCAGTTGTTCGAGAAGAGTTCCTTCGGTACCTAGCGACACTCGTCATATAAAGGGCGACTCCTTACGTAGGGAGGAACCTCGGGCGATGTCTGGGTACCCGAAGGGAAACCATCACAATAGTGGAGATGATCGACGAATAAGAGAGGGAGAACCTTTGAATCCGAAGGCCATTCCTCCTCCCCGTAGACAGGAGAGAAGTCCGTCTGTTGCGACTATTCCTCCGTCTACGCGCTCGCATCCCTCATCCCAATCCAGAGGAACGGATCCCCGTTCAGATGAATACTCTCCACGTTACGGACGACCTCGCTCCCACTCGAGTGCGCGGTCATTCACAAGATCTCGGAGAAGGTCGATGCTCCCGCGGTATTCATCTCCTCGTGATCATTTGACCTCACGTGAGGACGAGTTGAGAGCGAAGATGATGGAGAAGCAAATGGAATGTATGAACAGTATGATAAGTAGACTCGAACAAGGGAATCAAGGGTCACCCGGCCCTACTCCCCAAGGTCGACTGAAAGGCGCCAAGATACCAACCTTTGACGGATCACAGGAACAATGCGTCAGTTTTCTGAATGCCATTGAAGCAGCAGCAGAAGCCAGTGGATTGACACTAGACGTCATTATCAACCGAGGTTTATCGAGCTACTTGCTGGAAGATGCATATGATTGGTTCGTAGAATATAAAGAAACTTTCACGAGTTGGCGGGTATTTGCCCAACAATTCAAAGAAAGATTTGATATGTCCGAATTAAATAGAGTAAGTATGTTAAAAGGAATTCGACAGAAGTCTGGCGAATCTCTTTATGAGTATGTGTTACGATATCGCAATGTCTGGGCTCAACAGACGTCTGTTAGTGCCAAATCAGCTGCGTTGGAGATTTATTTAATTGCAACCACTTACGGTCGTAATACTCTCACGTCAAATGGCTTGAGAGCAAAAGAAAGCTTTCACTCACTTTATAAAGCGGTGTTAGCCAACAGGAGCTTGTTCGATGATTCGGAACCTCCGGCACATGCCGAGGAACCAAAGGTTGAACCTGCTCCCAAGGTAGCGGTAGGTAAGCCAACATTCCGTAAGAAGTATGTCAAAAATGTTGCTAAGTTCATGGAACAGGAATCTCTCGTTGAAGATACCGATGAGTCCTCTACTGAGTCAGAGGAAAATTTGGAATTAAAATTTCAACTGTTTTATATACAGGATCAGACCACCGCACCTGCAATACTTCCTGACAGACGAACAGGGAAATGCTTTTTCTGTAACAAGCCAGGACACCAGAAGAGAGAGTGTCATAAGTATCTTGCACGGTTGAAGCAGAAAGAGACGGGTGTGAATGTCCAGAAACGAGAAGCAGATAAAGCCGCGCCCGCAGCTGGAACACCCGAAGTGAAGAAACCCAGGAATGAGTGGATCACTCGGGAATCCCTGACTGAAGCCATGAAAGACCTGAAAACCGAATTGGCCGTAAGTCATGCGAAAGAGATGAAGAGTGTGGCTGATCAAGTGACCAGCGCACTCAAACAGCAGCTAGACGTAATTGCGTCTAAGCTGCCGACCAGCACTAGTGATTCAAAAAACTAGTATCGAGGACTGATGTGACGTCCCAGTTCTCCACCGAACCGATGGATATTGACAAGGAATCGTGTTGTCCCATAGATAGTACCCCATCTACGGTTACGTTGTCACATAAGGTACCCGTAAACATGAATCCGACTAGTAGTAGCGGAGAAGTGGATGAGGCTATTCAGGAGATGAGAGCGAAACTGAGTTATTTACCTTCTATTCGGGTAGTTACAATGAAGGAAGTTTTGTTAAGAAAGCTCGCCGTGAGGAGAAACGGGCTAAAAAACGACAGACTTCTTGCTCAAATGGGAAAGAATCTGTTGAACGTTTTCGGCTGATGTCGGCCGCAGACGATAGTCCAAGGATGCAGATCACTATAGGTAACCTTACTTATAATGCTCTGATGGATACCGGTGCCACACAGTGTTTTATCGGGCAGCAAATGCTGGCGGCCACTGGGTGTTTGCCGGAGTATATCCAAGAAGCTCCGAAAAATATGGTTGTGTGCGCTGTAGGGATAAATCACGAACCAGTCGGACAGGTGACTTTAAGTGTCGAGTGGCACAATTTTAAGACACCTATGAATTTTTACATTTTGAGAGATGAGGTATGCAGTCTGATTATTGGGCATAATTTTATGCGCAGAGTCAGACTAAACCTGCACACCGAGGAAGGATATTTTTCCTGCACTCGGTCACCAGGTGTTCACATACCTTACGTACCATATGAAGTGGGTTTCAGGGAACATTCCCTGAAACTACTACATGTGTTTAATAATACTGCAATACTCGCAAATCTCGATTGGGATGAGCGATTAGTGGCGGGAAGTGATTGCACAGCAGAACAGCGATTGATGTTGAAAGACGTGTTGACAAGTGTCCGCGACGTCTTCAGTGAAAATCCTGGATGTTCGCTAACCCACACACACAATATTAAATTAAAAGAATGGGCTAAGATTCTGAGGCACCCGTTTCGGACGTTTAACCCTGCCAAAAAGGCCATAATTATCAAACTAGTCGAAGAACTAGAAGCATTAGGTCTAATAGAGAAAGCCACTGGAAATTATATTAGTTATCCAGTAATCGTGTCAAAGCCAGACGGTACGTACCATACGTGCATTGATTATCGATGGCTGAATGCATTGACCGAAGTTGAAGCGATACAGATGCCGAATATTGATCACCTTATCCATAAGTGTGGAAAAGCGAAATTTTTCACATCTATCGACTTAGTCAAAGGTTACTATCAAGTAAAGATGAAAGAAGAAGATAAGCAGAAAACGGCGTTCTATACTCCGAAAGGCAGGTACCAGTTCGTTCGCATGCCATTTGGTCTGTGTAACGCGCCCAACACTTGCCAGATGATGATGGAAGAAGTGGTGGAAGGTGACTTGCAGGAGTACACGTTGGTATACTTAGATGATGTGATTGTCTACTCTGACACATGGGAGGATCACATGGTCCATGTCCATAATGTCTTAGAAGCAATCAAAAAGGCTAAGTTAACTGTCAACTTGAAGAAGTCCAAGTTTGGACGTACTTCATTGAAGTTTTTGGGATATCTGATCACGCCTGAGGGACTGAGAGGAGACCCCATAAAATATCTGCGATTAGTAAGTTTCCGACCCCTACGGACGACAAGGCGATTCAAAGGTTTCACGGAATGGTGAACTTTTTTCGGAAATTCATACCCAACTTTGGAACGATTGCACTCCCACTGACGTCGGTGATGAGTGGAAAAGTTGACTTTGTTTGGGGTGAAGCACAACAGCAAGCTTTCGAACGTTTCAAAGATTTGTTGTGTGCCGACAAAGTTTTTTAATGCCAGATTTAGCGAAACCCTTCGTTATTCTGACGGATGCGTCGCATCAAGGTTTAGGAGCAGTCCTCTGCCAAGATGTAGACGTATGGGATGATAAGAAGCAGACAATGGTCCCATCTCCGAAACCTGTGGCATTTGCCAGTAGAGTTTTGAGAGGGGCCGAGATGAGGTATTCTACACCCGAACTAGAGTGCTCGGCTGTAGTTTGGGCGATAGAAAGGTTTAAACCATATTTGGAATATACTACTTTTATTTTAGAATCCGATGCACAGGCCCTCAAATGGTTAATTAGCACGCCTGAGCCATCTGGGCGCTTTGGTCGATGGGCCATTCGCATCCAGTCCGGTGCATTCAAGATAGTTTACCGTCAGGGTAGATTAAATTGTGTCGCCGACGCGCTATCGCAAGCTCCTCTGCCAGATGAAGAGACACCAATTGATGTCTACGTAGAATCCAAAGAAGTGACAAAGTACTGGCCCGAGTGGGACGGTAACGAGTCATGCTTGAAACGCATAAAAGCCCATTCGAGCTATTTATGTAATTGTGATGTCCAGTTTCGTCATCCTGATGATCCAGTTGTTTCCGCAAGTGCGAAACCAATTGTATCTTCAGGAGAGGGAGAGGGTGGTATAGACTCGAATGATAGACCAGTTGCGACGTTATATAGCGCCTTAACTGATTTATTAGACGAGGTACCCCCTACTAGAAAAGAAATCATTGCTGCTCAGAAAAAAGATCCATTTTGTATACTAATTTATGAATTTTTATGTTCCTCAGATGAGCAAAAGAAAAAAGACTCTTGCTTTACCAAGGACTTCCTTGAGAAAGCATGTGTGACCATGCAGAAGGAGGCGACGAATATTCAATGATCATTAAATTTCATCCTACTTTTGAGGAGAAATTAAATGATTCGGGTGAAGGATTTAAAGCTTTCATTCCTTCTTCGCTAATTCGACGTATTATTTTTGCATGCCACGGACATCCACTGAGCGGACACGCAGGTATCAGCATAACGCTAGCAAGGGCGATGCAACTTTACTTCTGGCCTAGAATGAGAAAAGATGTCAGGAAGTACGTTAGAGGCTGACTCCATTGCCAGCAATACAAACCACCCAATAAGAGACCGCGAGCAGCCCCGTATCAACCGCAAAGTATGGCGTACCCATGGGAGACGATATGTGTCGACCTCATGGGACCCAAACCAACGGCCTATGGACAAAAGAAGTGGATCCTGGTCATTATAGATCAGTGTACGAAGTATGTTGAATTGTTCCCACTGGCAACTGCCAGTAGTGCAATCATCGTACAGAAGATTAATGAAGTTGCTTGTCGATGGGGACACCCATCCAAGATTATCAGTGATAATGGAAAACAGTTTGTAAGTACTATTTTTCGAGAATTTTGCAAATCTCGAAATATAAAGATGAGTCATACTAGTACATATAATCCGAGTGCCAACCCAACTGAGCGGGCAAATCATGATTTGAAAACTATGTTGGCCATCTTTACCGACATTCATTCACGTTGGCCGAGATTCTTAAACGAATTTGCTTTTGTATCTCGTACCAATATTTTGGAAGCATTAGGGTATTCACCCATGTATCTGAACACGGGTAGATTGACGCCGTTACCCTTTGATCCTAGACTTCTGAAGCATGCTACGCCATTCGACGTAAATAATCCAGAAGCATATGTCAAAGAGTTAATGGGTATTTTGCATAGAGCTCATAGAGACATGTATCGAATGATACAGCGTAACTATGAGAAACATGATAAAATACATTGCGGAAAATTTATTATCTGTGAATTTCAATTCGACGATCTGGTCATGAAACGCACGCACATCCTATCCAATGCCGATAAAGTTGTCACTAGTGGGTTGGCTGAAAAGCGTGATGGTCCATGGCAGATTACGAAAGTTCACGGTGGTGGCGCTTACGAGCTCACCAAATTAGAAAATGGTGCAATTGAGAAGTCGATGAATATTAAGGATTTGATTTCTTATATTCCGTCGTATTAGTCGAAATTTGGTCAAGTGATCAAACATCAGCTTCGCACGACCCTCAACTTACACCAGAATGGATGACAATGAAAGTACCAAGGTTGATCTATACAGATGCAAATGTATCAGATCCCGGCGTGGCCGACTCACCAAACGAGAAAGATGGCCAAGTGACCATAACACCGCCTGGTGACAAGCCACGAGGTCGTCATCACCGGGTTCATCGACGACGTGATGCGAGGAAAAGCGGAATTCCGCCTCCTCCTCGTCCACCAAGTCGAAAACCCCGAACACGAGTTCGTAAACCGAACAGAAAGTATATTGATGGATTTGTGAATTAAAAATCGAGTGGTTTTTAACAATCAATCCACCAATGCGAATATTAATTTTGCAACAATGATTTTTTGAGACAACTTTCGTAATTAATTAAAATTGATTAATTATGAACAAGTGGCGTCACTTGGGGTCACATGGTGGCTCTCAACCAATCCCATAGCCCCATGTGCTCGGAACTTCATTCTGAATCTGACAGTCCAGCTGACCAGTTAAGACCGAAAAGTTTGAAGTAAGCAATCGTGGCCGACAAAGACCAAACCGAAGTTTGTGAAGTGCACGTTGTGGTGCAACCGTACTACGTGAAGCGAGGATTCTGTAAAATTAGTAAATCTTCTGTTGAAGAAGGAAACGGTATAAATCGGATAAAAACCGTAAGTAAAACTTACTCCCGTTTTGTCAACGCGAGTACATTCATAACCTAAGACAGAAAAATGTGTTATTTTCGGAATAAGTTATTCAACACTATACAATTCAAGTGGATTGTGGCGTGTTTAGGCGAGTTTCGATAGAAATGCTAAGTTCGGTAAATTCGCACAAGATGGCGTCCAAGTGAACGACCATCTTGTGTAAATTATTAAAATTGATTAAAAGTGGGTGAACAAAATTGTTAGGCCTAATTCAAAACTCCGGCATGGGGTGACGATAATTTTAAATTTCGTCACCCAAATTTCATTTGCATATATTAACTATTATAAAGGGTGTTTAATAAACAAGTATTAGTCATAATTAATAGAGTATAAACTATTTTTGTCAGGTTAAGACACATTCATATCGAAACTTAGGTCAGCCATTTTGATTGTCCAACCATGCGTCTCGTGTATCGTGTACGTGTTCAAATGGACTCGTTACGTATAGGTGTATGCTATGGTGGTGTATATAACACATTTTATATTCAGTAAAGACATTTCAGTTGATTAATCCATCCGAATTAGTCACTTGATCCGCCTTTATTGGTAATACCCAATTTAGTCATTGTAATTTTAACTACACGTGTTTCCTGGATGGGTCCGCCAATTAAAAGATTACGAACCAATTCCGACTCAAGTGACGTCAACCAAGGCGCAAGCACATCAGCACAAGCAGATATGGCGTCAGGACAAAACAACAGATGAAAGCAATTCAGGATTCAACTTTGTCTTTATTCTAATGTTGTTAAGCATTAGAATACGGGTCTATAGCGAATAATAAGTTTGTTTACCGTGTTTTGGATTGTATCGTTGCTCCAATATTCACTCGGATATTATTTTTCGCGGGAGTCATTTGTCTCTCGCTTAAAACGGGGTGATGTGTGACGATCCAAAATCAGAAACAAATTATTATTCTACATTTAAATGGCGCTGACTATTCAGCCACGGCATATCCAAACTCTAATTAGTTATTAAGCCTATTTCTGGTTTTTATGATTAATTATATTAGTTTGACAAGTAAATAATTCATAAAAGAGTGTATATTTATTGAGATATGATAAATAATAATATTTCACATTATTATTTATACATTGGATGGAAATCACTTGTAAAAGTGATTATTATTTAGGGAAAGTGTTGTAAGGAATTCCCTACAACAATTACTCTTTTCCTGTGTAGCTGGGTAATTGGTCGCACCTGCGACCTATTTCCTAGTTTGTGTAGATGACCCTTGACCCTGGTCAAGCAGAGTTCACTTGGACTCTGGCAGGAAGATGTACCGATTGGCCCAACTCCCTGCATGTCATAGTTAAGCTTATAGTGCCCGCCTCCAATGGTCATACTGATGTTCAATTGGACACAAGCTGACCACCAAGTGAGCGACCACTATAAAAGGGCTCGCAGAGCTCTATTTGGTTCCAGATTACCCTTAAAGATATATTGATATTATGTTCAGATTTACCTAGTTGACGTGGTTTCAGAACGCTTTTAAGACTCTCGAACCGGCAGGTGCAACAACCGTAAAGACCGTAGTGAGCCGTAGCATTTATGTTATGAAGGCCTATGTACCGCGAATATACAAAAGTGATGATGACATGATGTTGTGGCACATCGGAGAGTGGTGATTATTGATCTGGACGTGCCAGTTATCGTGACCACTCTATTTTGGGTTGGATAATTATCTATTAATCGCGATGTGGAGTGCCAGACTATACGGATGAAGGCTAAGTGGGTTACTTGACCCACGCGACACCCCACTCAACTCTTGTTTACGGTATTTATGTTATCGTATTGTCTTGTTAGCGACACTCTGGTCAAATGGTCAGAGTATCGACCGTCATCTGTCTGGGATGCATTGTCACTCGGCAATTTCAGCCCAAACCTTGTGACGAATACAGCCAAAAGTCAACCGTTAGTCGGATCGATCTTCCGTTCTAATCCTGTTAGAACCACTTCAGATCAACCAGGAATAACAGATAGAATTCCAGACCTAGACATAATCCAGATTCACCATATTTACACTATGATATTTCTGTTCGATAGCATATTATTCCTGGCTTTAGATTTGTATAAGTAACTTGTTAGTCAGTGCTCTGTTAATAAATTCATATTGTTATGTTTTGATAAGTTATGTGTATATTTTCCCTCTGAGTTTCCGTACAATTTCCACACACCAAGTTATCACTTCCAAATCTCGCGTAGTTGTTAGTGATTTAGTCGGTATTTCGAGGTTATTATCACTTGGTAATTTCCCCGAATATCGGATCGTCACATATCTTTGCTTTGCTTTTATATTCAATCTTTATATCAGAAGCAAATTACGGTTTTTTCAACTCCCGACTTACAGTTCGTATTGGATCCTCACACAAAATGGCAGAGTAGTAAGAAGGAACCCCAAACAAACGCGAAAGACATTTGACGACAAAACACAGGCACAGGGAATCCAGGATTCATTAATGTAAAAACGTAGGCAAATGCGGCTAAAATACAATTATGTTGCTAATGTAGTCTAGAATTTTGTGTTTAAAAAAAAGATAAAAAATCCAAGTCCAAATTGAATCCTATGCTTTTTCCTGCAATTTCCAAAAAATGATTGGTTTGATATTTTTTTTCTGAAATTTGACCAGGTGCAAGAATTGGGGGACGCATCATTTCGTCGACATCTCATTTTGTCGACAGTCACTTTGTCGCGCCGGCTGCCCCGTACGCGTTTTCCCGTAAAAGACGCGCAGTGCAGCCTAACGGTAAAGGGCAGCGCCGCCGCATCGATCACGACGAATAAAATGAACCAGGAAATAAAAGTTTTGATTTGTTTGGTAGAAGATGGGAAAAACCACATTCGTACCAAGTGGAAAACAAAATCTGAGAAACAAATTTCATTAAAATTTTCAATTTTCCATACATTTAAGATTATTAAAAAAATAATAAAGCTGAAAAATGAAATGGAAATGTAGGTTCTAATTAAATTATAATTGACAAACGTGGCTTTTGTTACCGAGGATAAAATTTAAAAAACTATTATGGGTACAGTTAAAACGCACAGAGAGAGTTATTAGAGAAGATATGAGTCAAAAATGGCGTCGACCTTGCAATCTGTATAATTTGTGACTAGTGACCACAGACCCGTAATAGTCGAAAAACACGAAATGCGCGAATCGAAGTTGACCGCCGAACAAGCTCCCCAAACCAACACACACACGATTGTTGAATGTAAGGGAAATGAAAGGGAAATAAAATTGTACAATCCATCATTGTCTTGTTATTTTTGATTTGAATTGTGTTGTATTTTAAGTGTTCAGATATTTGTTTTTTTTCCATTTTATTTGATTTTGTATTCAAGTGTAGTTTTTTTTAACTTGAATATTTCGGAAAATTTTGTACTAATATTACTGTAAATTTATTTCCTGTTTAACAATCTAATCTGAAGTTGTTAACCCCCATGTCCATAATCCGTTTATTGTTTAAGTTGAGTTCTCCAAACAGCAGGAGATTGCATTCCTATTCTACAAAGAATTTTTAACGCAATTTTTTTTTCATAATTATAGAAAGTACTAGAATTATGTTGTAAGTGTTTACATATTTGTATTTCTTTTTCTTCATTTAATTTAATTTTGTATTCAAGGATAGTTTCCTTTATCCATTTTAATTTGAACATGAACACTTTGTACTTTTGTACTTTCTTATTTGACCTATTTAATCCTTATCTAATCCCTTTTCACGGAAATTTAGGTGGGGAAATTATTCGTACCGTAAGTTGTTAATCTGTTAATCTGTTTATTGTTTAACTTGAGTTTTCCAATCAAGAGAACTTCCTGTACAAATTTGCATTCCTATTGAATAAACTTTAATCTTGTTTTAAACCACCAAAGTCTGCAGACCTGACTTCTGTGTTTTTCAATTTTACAACATTTACCGTAATTTAATCGATTTTCTACTTTCTAAGATGAATCGTACATTCGTAAGCATAGAGAGTACCAGAAAAGGCAGTTTTTGTATTACAACGAATCTTGTTATTTATGGAGAAAGAACAAGATTTGTGCAAACGGGACCTATCTTTCTTGTTGGAGGAAAGGCAAAGTCGAAGGTACCTGCTCGGCAGCAGCTTTTATACCAGCTGAAACCCCGGGAATTTTAATCCAGCGTAAAGGGCACGACAATCATATACCAGACGACATTGCTTACAACAAACAGATAGCAATATCCAAAATGACGCAAAGGGTTGCAACAGAATCGACAAGCACACGGGAAGTGTTCGACAATGTTCTAGCATCCATGTAAGCATGAAAATTATTTTCATCAATTTTTAATAGGTGCATTCAGGAAGTAAAACTCGTCAAAAACGAGTTTTGTGTGTGGTTATTTTTATGTGTGTTTTTGTGTATAATTCTGAGTGTGAAAATCTGAAGCACGTTTTAGCTAAGTTTTAGGCAAGTTTTAGCTTCAAAACAAATGGCGCCGATCTAACTCTGCAACAGTAGAGTTAGATGCTGCCCAGACGAGTGCGCAATTGTAAGACACAAATGACAACTCTTGTCTCGTGAAACGCTTGAATTGTAGCGTTTCCTAAAACGCGCGTTTCTTGATAAAGGTTTCCAGAAATGACGGCATATGTCAGGAAACGAAACAAGGGAATCGAGGGAAACACAAAAATGTTTTAGTTTCTGAATGCACCTATTATCAATTTGTGTTTTATCACTTTTTATTGTGTTTTATCCCTGTTAGATTTGTTTTATTCCTGTTAGATGTGTTTTATCACTTTTTAATGTGGTTTATCACTTTTTAATGTGATTTATCACTTTTTAATGTGATTTATCACTTTTTAATGTGATTTATCACTTTTTAATGTGATTTATCACTTTTTAATGTGATTTATCACTTTTTAATGTGATTTATCACTTTTTAATGTGATTTATCACTTTTTAATGTGTTTTACCACTTTTTAATCAGTTTTACCACTTTTTAATGTGCTTTACCACTTTTTAATGTGTTTTATCAAGTTTTAAGGTTTATCGGTTACGTTTTATCGGTTTTTAATGTGCTTTTGTATGTTTTAACGGTTTAATCGTTATTTCTTGAGTGTTTAACATATTTTGTAAAAAAAAAATCAAAAGCAAAAAACGTTAAGAATCACTTGAGGTCCATGGGAAACATTTTATAGCCTGTCCCTCAATAAGCATTTGGAACAGCATCTTTTATTAACACAACAACAGATCTCTTATCTTAGATGGCGTTATATGTTAGAAGTAACAATTAAGCCGTTAAAACGAATTTAAAAAACGAGAGAAAAATCTTAAAACTCTAAAAAAAATTAAAATGTGCTAAAAACTAAAAAGAATTGAAGTTGAAAAAAAAATTTTCAGGCTTCCTGCTGTGCCCGACTGATAACGTATTCTCAAGTCAAATCCACATTGTATAGAGTACGACGAGCTCACGACAACCCGATAGCTCGTCCAAAGCCACGTAGTATTGTGACAGTGTAGAATCGGGGTCGATATTGTTATAATGTCGGCCGATCCAACAATGCATATAACACGATACAAACACAAAAAGTACCGAGAATAAAGAATATGCAAATATAGTTTAATTTATTCATTGAATTCATTTACACTTACAATTATAAAATACTAAGATATGCAAAAGAGATCGATTTGCATACCTTAGGCCTATTTGGTTCCATGGTGATATCTTGGCGATCCTGAGGTATATAGCTGACTTAAAGTCTGTCACAACCAAAAGGAACAAGATATATTGATTGTATCTATACAGGAAAGTATAATACAATCAACACAACTGAAATAAAACATTAGGGGAAGAAAAAGAGGTGTAAATGGTCGAGCCACAGCCACGTGGCGACCTAAGTGGTTTGACCCACATTCCGCGCTTTACACGGCGCGTTATTTCTACATTAAGGGCCTGGGGCCGGAAATTGGGAAATAAACAAGAGAGTTACTCACCGCAGCCCCAGTCCAATGTCGCGTCACGTCGGGATCGGTCATCGATCAAAGGCCGTGTCGCAGTCGCTCTCTGAAGCCGTATGGCCCATGCGATTCTCGATCGATCCAGACATCGGCGGCCAAAAGCTCAACACATAATGTTCCAACACCATGTGGGAAGTATAGTCATTTTGACCCCATGTTCGCCTCATATTCACCTATTAACAGGTGTTACTGAGTAACACAAACACAGTTGCCACAGGGACGTGCAATACATCGACTATATACATGTATGACACTATAAAGTATGGTGAGTAACACGCAACCCATAAAATGCTATGGTTATGTTACACTACACTTTCAATGTCAATATATACACTCAATATAATAACACATACCATCTAGGCAAATAATCACAGGCAAACAATATCACAGATCAAACATTCAGTTCAGGGTTTCAGTTCAGTATTTCACACTACTTCCTGTTTTGCTTGAGCTTATATACTCTGCTAATCTCTCACTAATCCCTAAGGAATGTGTAGATAACAGATTGACCAATGGGTGATGCCGGTTGTGAAATGTATTGACCACTTCCAGTATCATCCAACATTCCGATGTGGATTGGGGCGAATGGTCAATAGAATATATAAATTATATATTTATTGGCCATTACTTTTGGTATTGGTCATAAATAAGTGCGATATTTATTATCCACTTATTTATATTTATTGTTGTAGTTCGAATATGCCGCTAAAGACGCATAGCGCGCTCTAGTGGCAATTCCTCACCATAACTACGGTTCGAGACCGTCACACGTCCTACCGGAAGAAAAAATGAAGACGTTTACATCTTCATTTCATCCTGATAAGATGCTCAAAATTGATGCCCTTGGGTGTTTATCTGATTCATCAGAGTGGCACCCAAAATCATAAAATTTGGTGTGTATATATTGCATTAAAGTCAAACAATAGTCTGCTAACAAAAATTTTTTTAACTTTAAGGAATAATTAAAGTATAGTTCATGATAATAATTTTATTTGCTAAAATGAACTATCATGGACTCCAAAAGGGTAACGTAATTGTCGTCGTACTTGGTGTTACGCTTATGAATACGCTTTGCCTTTTTGTAAGGTACAAGAACTTGTTCCCTCCGACTCTTTGCTTTCTGACGACGCTCACGGTGTCTAGACACTGTAGGTATCGTGGTAGGCAAAGTTGTGGGTGGCTCACCAGCATTACTCTCTTCATTAGAGGGGACTACTGGTGGAGGATCCACTTCCATTGGTTCGTCGTCTTCACTCTCGATTGAGTTTGGTACGACTACCGAGTTTGAGATGGTGGTCGGTGGTTTCACCACTTCCATCCACTTGGGTGTCTCATGAGGAACATCAGTACCAACAGTTTGGTCCTGAACCCATTGTTCCACTGGATATTCGGGAATGTATGGGGAGAGATCTTTGATATTAATTGAGCGTTCGATTTTGCCATCGGACACTCGTCTTAACTTGTACGCTCCTCCGCCATGCACTTCCACTATCTCCCACGGGCCGTCTCTCTTAGGTGAGAATCCCGAGGTGATAACTTTATCAGCATCTGACAATATATGTGTCTTCTTCCAGACAAGGTCCATCTTTTGGAATTCACAAATATAAAAATTATCTTCATGAATTCGTCGATGACGCTCATAATTGTCAGCTACATTTCTGTACATGTCCTGATGGGCCCTTCTTAAAGTGTCCATCAGATCATTGACAAAAGCTTCTGGATTGTTTAGATCCAGTCTCCTTCTACCAATTACTATACGCGGGTCGAAGGATAAAGGTACCGTGTGGCCCGTATTTAGGTATAGAGAGGAGTAGCCTGTGGCTTCGGATTTATTGGTCCGCTGCGCATAGGCAAACTCATTCAAATAGCGAGGCCATTGTGAATGTACGTCAGTGTAAATAGCTAACATCATCTTGATGTCTCTATTTGCACGTTCCGTGGGATTTGCTTGTGGATGATAAGTACTAGTGCTACCAACAGTTATGTGCCTTTTAGCACAAAACTCTTTGTAGATGGTACTCACAAACTGGGGACCATTGTCACCTATAATTTTGGATGGATGTCCAAATCTACAAGCAACCTCGTTCACCTTATCCACAATCTTGCTGCTGGTGGCCGTAGTCAGCGGATAGAGTTCTACAAACTTCATTGATCAATAATGACCAGGATCCATTTGTATTGGCTTCTAGACGCTGGTTTAGGTCCCATTAGATCCGTACACATCACTTCCCATGGGGTAGTCATGTTATGTGGTGTGTAAAGAGCAGCACACTTCTTCTGTTGGCTAGGTTTATATGTCTGGCAATGCACACAACTATTCACATAGTGACGTACATCGCGGTCCATTCTAGGCCAGTAGTACAAGTGTTTAGCCCTATCAAGAGTTTTACTTCTACCTGCATGACCACTCAAGCGATGTCCATGGCAGGTAAATAGAGCTCTCTTGACCAATGATCGAGGAATAACTGTTTTGAATCCGTTACCAGAGTCATTGAGTTCCTCTTCAAAGGAGGCCTAAAGAACACTAGCAACTTGGATTGATCATTCTTATCAACATCCAAGATGTAGCCTCTTATTTTGTGTTTCCATTCGACATGGTTATGGTACTTATCCATTTCTTGTCGAACTTCTTCACTTCCATTCAGATAGTTTCGAATTTTCTTCCAAACTGGATCTGATCTTTGAGCTTCAATGATCTCGCTCCTAGAAGGTGGGATATCATTGAAGATCTCAGATAAAGCACTGTGGAGAGTTTCAGGCTCGTCCACCTCACCTCCCTCTTCTTGCTTTGACACATCCTCCAAGGATTTATCAGAGCAAAACTCAACGGGTATCGATCACTTGTCCGAGTGGTCGATTGTCCGAAAAACGGAAAAAGCTAACCGGTACGTTTGTCCGAATGATTTCTGACAAACGTACCGTCGGACAAACGTTTTCTGACAATCAACCATTCGGACAAACGGAACACGTTTTTGTCTTAAAAACGTTTTTTGGTCCAAAAAACGTTTTTTTGTTTGAAAAACGTTTTTGTGCACACTAATTTTGGTTGATGTAATCTCAGCTTCTAATTCCTATAATCCTGAGAAAAGTGACCAGGTTGTTCATCAAAAATCCTACAACTACTCATTTGGAATTAGTTATTATGGCACTTAAAGCTTGGCCTAATATCTACACGTTTGTTGTCTTTTGTTACTTGTTAATAAATAGCTCCAAATGCATACAGCCCTGACAAAAGTGATGAAAATGTCCAGGAGTCAACTCCGCTTTATTTTTTTGGTGCTAAGATTAAAGACCCAAGTCCCTTTAACGTTCCAGATACTAATTGGAAACCTAATGCAATATTGATGTTACCAACTGTTACTAACTATACCAACTCTCAAATACTAATTTTGGTGTTGTAATCTCAGCTCCTAATTCAAATACAGTCCTGTATATTTGTTTTTATTTTTTTTGTCTTTTCTATCTTTTTAATTTTTATTTCATCTTTTATTTTCATTAATTTTTTGACGCCATTTGTCCGAAAACCGTTTGTCAGAATGGTCGTTTGTCCGAAATTTTTCGGACAAACGACCATTCTGACAAACGGCGTCGGACAAACGGCGTCGGACAAGCGTTCGTCGGACAAACGTACCACACTCCCAAGAACTTTGTCCCGTAAATATAATCCCGATTGTCTCGCCAAACCTCAAGCCTAACTCCCGAACCTGCATGGCACGAGGTACCGTTGACAGGTACCATGCTTGATCTTCAATTGGAAAAAATATTTTTATTATTTGAATTTTAGAATTATTGGTGTTACAGCAAGTTCATGCATATACTGTAGTTGTCAA
>JH430482.1:0-13521 GCA_000239455.1 Strigamia maritima | reverse complement strand
TTAGCCTCCAGTGTTTCAATTGTTCTGGCCTTGGCCATTTTGCAAAGGACTGTCCGAGCCCAAGAAAGAAGCGTGACAACCGAAATGCGAATAACAGTGTTGTGAAAAATGGTGATAAGATTTTGAGTGTTAAAAGTGGTAAGAGAGGTGCTTTTTATGCTCATCCTATTTTTGATTCCCATGATACTGTCGCATTATCTAGTGTTCTGTCAAATGACACCTTTTATTTGGATTCCGCCTGTACGAATCACATGTGCTCAAATAAAAGTTTATTTGTTAATTTTAAGTCGATTAAGCCGGTCCCACTTGAGTTAGGTGAGGGCTATTCATCCATAGAAGGCATAGGAGATATTGAGCTCATCACGTATGATTTGGATGGAATCCAAAATTGCCAAGCGCGTGAATCAAACCGTGCATGATGACGTCCGTGCTATTTTAGACGAAACTCAACTCCCCGACCAACTCTGGGCTGAGCTGGCCTTGATGTTTATTTATGTCAAGAACAGGTTCCCACATAGTGGTATTAATAATCAGATCCCCTATATTTTATTCAGGAAACGGGATCTACAGCTTAAACATCTTAAGATTCCAGGCTCATTAGCATACGTCCATGTTCCGACGCCTAGGAGAGAATCCAAACATGCCCCTCGTGCATGGAAAGGCGTGGTGGTCGGGTATGCTTTGTCAACCCGCGGGTACAGAGTTTGGGACCCATCCACAGATGACGTAGTGGAATCTAAGCATGTGGAGGTTGACGAGTCACGTAATTGGTCGGAATTCGAATCTGTTAATAAGGACGGCAAGGCAATTGATAAGCCTGAATTAGATAAAGAAGAAATTTATTATGATGCCGAAACAATAACAGGGGTATCGATCACTTGTCCGAGTGGTCGATTGTCCGAAAAACGGAAAAAGCTGACCGGTACGTTTGTCCGAATGATTTCTGACAAACGTACCGTCGGACAAACGTTTTTCTGACAATCAACCATTCGGACAAACGGAACACGTTTTTGTCTTAAAAACGTTTTTTGGTCCAAAAAACGTTTTTTTGTTTGAAAAACGTTTTTGTGCACACTAATTTTGGTTGATGTAATCTCAGCTTCTAATTCCTATAATCCTGAGAAAAGTGACCAGGTTGTTCATCAAAAATCCTACAACTACTCATTTGGAATTAGTTATTATGGCACTTAAAGCTTGGCCTAATATCTACACGTTTGTTGTCTTTTGTTACTTGTTAATAAATAGCTCCAAATGCATACAGCCCTGACAAAAGTGATGAAAATGTCCAGGAGTCAACTCCGCTTTATTTTTTTGGTGCTAAGATTAAAGACCCAAGTCCCTTTAACGTTCCAGATACTAATTGGAAACCTAATGCAATATTGATGTTACCAACTGTTACTAACTATACCAACTTTCAAATACTAATTTTGGTGTTGTAATCTCAGCTCCTAATTCAAATACAGTCCTGTATATTTGTTTTTATTTTTTTGTCTTTTCTATCTTTTTTAATTTTTATTTCATCTTTTATTTTCATTAATTTTTTGACGCCATTTGTCCGAAAACCGTTTGTCCGAATGGTCATTTGTCCAAAATTTTTCGGACAAACGACCATCCTGACAAACGGCGTCGGACAAACGGCGTCGGACAAACGTTCGTCGGACAAGCGGCGTCGGACAAACGTACCACACTCAACTCAACACCAACGTTACAGAAGTATTCTGATTTCCCAGAAATTTTCCGTACTGGGTTAGGGAGATTTCCTGACCAATCTGGCCAAAACTGAGTGATTTCAGTTTCCTCCACATGATCCGTGATAGGTATTTCAGTAACAGGTAGTGGGGCTCTTGAAAGGGCGTCCGCTACTTTGTTCTGACTACTTTGTCTATACAGTATTTTGAACGCTCCGCACTGGATTTTCACTGCCCAGCGTCCAAATCTGCCTGACGGTTCTGGGGTCGACATCAACCACTTAAGTGCTTGAGCGTCAGACTCCAAAATAAATGTAGTGTATTCGAGGTATGGTCTAAATCTGTCTATAGCCCATACCACGGCTAAACACTCTAGTTCAGGAGTAGAGTATCGCACCTCTGCTCCCCTTAAGACTCTACTTGCAAAAGCAACAGGGCGTGGTTTTACAATCATGCCTTGTTTCTTATCACACTATACTGGAGCATCCTGACATAGTACAGCCCCAAGTCCAACATGGGATGCGTCTGTCAAAATGACAAACGGCTTTTTCAAGTCTGGCCTCAGTAAGACATTCTCGTTACAAAGGGCATCTTTCACTTTTTGAAAAGCTACCTCTTGTTCCGTGTCCCACTGGAAATCCGTGTCTTTGCCACCCATCAACTTGATGAGTGGTTTAGACATTTCAGCGTGATGTGGGATGAATTTTCTAAAGAAATTAGACATCCCATGAAAACGTTGAATATCTTTTACACACGTAGGTGTAGGGAACTTCTTTATAGCCGAAATCTTGTCTGGGTCACCCCTCAGACCCTGAGGTGTGATCCAGTGGCCCAGAAACTTATGTTCTGTCCTTCCAAATTTCGACTTCTTAGCATTCACAGTCAAGTTAGCTGCCTTGATTTTCTCTAGCACTAACTTGACATGTGTCATATGCTCTTCCCAAGTGTCAGAGAATATGATGACGTCGTCGAGATATACTGCGGCGAATTCACCAAGATGACTCTCCAACACCTTCTCCATTAACATTTGAAAGGTGTTGGGTGCATTGCACAGACCAAAAGGCATTCTAACAAATTGGTAGGTACCTTTGGGTGTGTAAAATGCAGTCTTACACTTATCCTCTTCTGCCATCGCCACTTGATAGTAGCCTTTTACTAAGTCAAGTGATGTAAAGTATTTAGCCTTCTTACACTGATGTATAAAAATGTCAATACTTGGCATTTGGGTAACTTCGACTTCAGTAATGGCATTAAGCCATCTGTAGTCGATGCACAAACGGTACGAACCATCAGGTTTTACCACAATGACAGGATGGCTGATGTAAGGACCGTTTGATTTCTCGATAAGGCCCAGTTCTTCTAACTCTTCCACAAGAACTAACATTATTGATTTCTTCTGCAGGTTATGTTGCCTATACGCATTTCTGGGTATAGCAACATCTGGCTTGAATTTAATCTTATGGGTTGCTAAGTGAGTGCAACCAGGTTTATCACTGAAGACAGTTTTAATACCTGCCAACATTTCCCTTAGCATTAACCTTTTTTCATCTGTGAATTACTGCTCGCAACCAATTTCTCATCCCAATCCAATGAATCTAGCTTAATGTCTTGATTCATTAAAAGAGAGTTTACTTTAGTACCCTGAGACTCATCGTTTGCAGGGGCATAAGGTATGATTAGATTTGGCAAGAATTTGCACTTGAACAGACCCACATGTGCATCTGGTAACAGGCCCACTCTTCTCATGAAGTTGTGTCCTATTATCAGGTTGCACACATCAGATGGCAATATGTAAAACGTCATGGGGGTCATCTGCTCTTCGACCCATTGAATACATAAAGTCACCTGTCCAACAGGCTCATGAACAATACCAACAGCGTGTATTTTCATGTTCCTGGGCGGTTCTTGAATGTAACCAGGCAGACATCCAGTGTCATAGAGCATTTGTTCCCCTATGAAACATTGGGTGGCACCTGAGTCCATTAACGCATTGTACTTTAGTCTTCCGATGACTATAGGCATACGTGGGCTATCATTCGAGTTCTCAAGACATCTTAGAAAGACATTTTGGAACTTGGATGGGCCACGACCCCTTTTAGTACAACACACAATTTTCTTCTCTCTCTTTTTCCAGAAGGCAAGAAAACTGTGTTCATCATGAGTCCCACTGGAGATGTTTAAGCGCTTCAATTGAAGCCTCATCTTCTCCAGATCTTCCTCCAAACCACCTGTCGAGCTGCCAGATGATTTGGGGGTTGGTCTCACTTTTGCTAGTTTTGGAGGAAGTGACTTTTTAGAGTTAGCTTCCTCTATTGCTAGTTTTTTGCATCAGAGACTTGTTTTGCAATGTCCTCTGACACAGCCAGGAACTCAGTTAACTGTTTCCTGATTAAGTCTTTAATAGACTCATTCTGCTGTGACTGAGCAGTGGCTAGCTCCTTTCTTAATGCGTCGAGCTGTGACTGGATTCCCGATGTCACATTCGACTCACTTGTCTTAGAAGAGTAGTCTGACTTGCTCTTCTTAGGACATGGTTCTCCAGTTGCATTGGTGCCATATTTCTGCTTGTATTCTGCAGTCTTTTGGTACGCATAGCAATTAACCTGGATGTGCCCCTTCTTATTACAGTGGTTGCACGTCCGAGTTTCTGTTTTTGAACCATCTTTTCGAATGAACTTCTTGGCCTTATTCATAATAAGATTAAGGAATTCCTCTGTAGCATCAGAATCAGTGTCACTGTTAACAGTGTCTGACTCTGTCACCTGGTTTACTGCTTTCATTGCAGTTTTTGCCTTCTGTTTAGGCGGAAAGATGGGTTTTTCCGTCTGAGTCTCAGTGATTGAATCCTTGGTACTCTGACTTCCAAACACCTGTGTTCCAGCACTAAAGTATAACTTGTTATTGCAGATGTACCTATGTACAGCAGTGATGCCAAGTTGCAGCAAATTCCGATTTTCCAATCGCATTCTGCCTTGTGCAGAGGCATGTTGGATGAAAGTCCAACCTGCCATTACATCCGGCATAGTGGATTGACGAATCCAGGCTTTATGAAAGCGTACCACATAAGAGAAGAAGGATTCTTCTTCACCCTGTGTGATAGCTTGAACTTGTTGGACTCTCTGTTCCTCGGGAACATCGAATCTGGCAACAAATAACTTTTGGAAGCTTTCCCAATCACTGAACAAATGTTGGTTTTCTCTGTACCAGAGCTTGGCAACATCTGTGAGATAACTGGGGATGCCAAGACGTACCATTTCATCCAATGGTATAGCCTTGGCAATTGCCATATTCTCAACAACCTCCAGAAAGCGCATGCACTTTTCTGAATTGCCGTCAAATTCAAAGATGTCGACACTTTTAAGATGATGAACCTTATCAGGTCGACTCTCTCTCTGCGGCATAGCTTTACAAAAAGTATGCATCAAACGCTCTGTAAAGGCAATGCATTCTTCCGCACTCATCATACCTGGATTTGACCCGGCTGATGGTTGCGAAGAATTCTGTGGGCGCGTGTTAGGTGCACCACTAAATCCACTTTGGGAACGGTTATTTTGGTTCTGAGTACCTTGATAACCATTACCCTTGCCTTTGGCAGGAATTGGCCCTGCACTATGTGTCGGTTCGTTCCCTGCTCGGCCATTCTTGGAGTGACCAGCACCATGGTTTGGATTGAACAGATGTCACCCGATTGCTGGGGCTTTTCACGGCCCCAGAATACAGAAATTGCTCTGCAACACCAGGTGTTGCTGTTTTGAGGGGGCTCTTGTTTGAATCTGCATTCAAAGTTTGGGTCCTCTCTTCAGCATTTGGAGATACCACTTTAGGGATGTGTCGGAATGGTATGGGTAGTAACATTCGTGGCCTATCCCCAATGGTGCGGCTATTTCCGGTCAAACTCATACTTTGTTGGGTTTGAGGTTGTCCGGGGTTTGCCAACTTTTGCAGATATTGCCTTGTGTCCACAATAGATGCAAAATCTGCTGAGGACAGTTGGAAACGTCTACAATAGTTCTCAAAGACACAAGAATGGTACACAGGATCTCTCTTGTGTCTCCTCTCATTTACAACCGGTCGGAATCCATCTTGTAGGCATGCTCTGCGCAAGCTTTCAACCTGAGATTCGACCTGTCTTACTGAAGTGAAGTTTGCCACATTCAAATGAAAGAACTGACAAACATCCTTTAGCATTCTGCTTGAAGAATTGCTGTCGACACGCCTGGTTTGTGTGGCAACAGTACTTCCAATCGGCAGTGTTAATCCATCATGTGGATGAACCACTGCTGATGCAGGATTTGAAAAAGGTTGACGTAGGGCATTAACATGCATACGGGCCTCTTTCAGGGATCGAAATGCTGTTGCGTCGATGTGATTTGCATCACAGTACGCAAAGAATTCCTGATCTCGGACTGAATTGACCGAGTCATCCTTGTTGACTGATAATTCAGAGGGAGATCTTTCTTGGATTGATGCATCCAAGACTTTGCATCCGCAATGTTTGCAAAGTTGTCGGCATCTAAATGGTACTGACTACAGAAGTCAATAAACATTTGTTTTTCCTCGTTTAGCCGGTTGGTCGAGTCATCTGTGCCATGAGCACTTTGAAACTCGGCCAGCCTAGCCGTATTATCTGCTTGTTCCCTCTGCCTGGTAAATTCTCGTGCTTCATTAACATGTGAGAAACACGAGGCATCCAAGTTGTAGAATCGGCAGTACGCCAATAATCGCGGGTTAGCGAGAATTGGTGTAGGCGATTGAATACCCTGATCACGTGGTGCGGAATTTTGTCCAAAATACTCATTGCGTGGTGAAGATTCGTTTGCCATAATACTAGATGATTAAATCGAAATCCTTATACTAAAATTAAAATCACAAAGTGTAGCAACACAATTAATATAATGATAGGAATAATTCTAATTATCCTATCAAGCTAACAATTTAAACTGAATAAAAGTCTAAACTAAAGCAAATAATACTACTACTAATAATATAATTCAATTATATTTACCACACTGTTGTTGTAACAGTGAAAACTTTCTTCAAAGTCGTCGAAATTCGTCAACAATTGTCAAAACGTATGCCACGTGGTCCAATAGTGTTGAAAATCGTTCGTACGGTCGTCCTTGATATGTCTGGGTCCAAAGTCGGATGAGAATGAATGTGGATTCAATCTCAACTGGCTTCTTATAGCAAATCCATTTGAATTTGCCACCAGTTGCTTATCAGTGGTCAGTGATTGGTTATGACCTCATAACCCAGCCCACTGGCCAATGACAGCAAAGTATCATTGGATCCAAAATCCTAGTGGTAATTAATGTAAAAGGGCCCTATTGTGTATTTTTAACAACAAAATGCACATGGGTCCATTTTTAATAAATTTGGACCACAACTTTCAAAATATATTCCTGACTTTTCCATTTTCTAAGAATATGAAAAAAAATCAAAAAAAATTGAAAATTTGTTTCTCTTTTGTCTGAATTCACTTGGTGTGAATGTGGTTATAACCAATTTCCACCAAATGGATCAAACTTTTCCTTTTTATTCGATTTTCATCGAAATATCACGTGGAAAACCGTATAGAGACAGGTCGCTGCCCCTCGTTTCATTGGGCTGCACGGCGCGTCTTTTACGGGAAAACGCGTATGGGGCGGCCGGCGCGCATTGTCGAGGTCGGCCGTGCGCATCGATTGATTGCCGCATCGTTGGTTTTTCGGTTCCGGATCTTTTCAATTCTGCATTTAGTTAGTAAATCAGAATTGGGAAGTTCCTTACTTGTCAATTGGAAGGTGTAAGACCAGTAATTTCGTAAATTATCGGCAACTTTCCAATATTTTGGTGGAACTTCGAATTTTTTAAGAAGTGTAAAACGTATAGTTTTCACTATCCGTACTTCTTAATTGCTACATTTTATTCTTTGTGAAGCGTAAGACCCGTAATATTTGAAATTACTGGCGTTTCACAAGGTTTTGTAGTTTACTATCTGATTTCGAGAAGTGTAAGACCGATAATTTATTCAAATTTTGGCCACTTCTTGATTGCTTTTCATATTTCTTTATTGAACTTGGAAAAGTGTAAGACGGATAATCTTTGCAAATTATTCGCGACTTTACTTTGTCCAATAGGAAATATTTTCTGGTGAGAAGTTGTAAAACGTATAGTTTTTACACTATCCGTAACTTCTCATTACTTTTTAGAAATATATTTCGAGGAGAGTAAAACGTGTGATACATAATCACCCGTATCTCCTCATTATTATTTCTGAAACTGTCTTATTTCTATTTCCCAAATCCTCTTTCTTTTTAAACAGAAATCAGAAAACAAAAACAAAAATTTTAGTTTCTAAAAATAAAGTTGTGAGACCTGTCCTATGATTTCATATTACTTGTCTCACCTCTATTTTTTGTATGTTATAAGAATAGGACAATAAAAATAAAATTTTTATTAAAATTTTCTTATTTTTCGTGCAAAATTTTGGCAAAATCTGCCATTTTTTCACTCTATTTTTGGCATAAGTACTCATTATTCAAGTACTTTCTCTCTATGTCTTAACCTAAATGATCGCGCGTGAGCTTGATTACTAAGATCAGTATTCCTTCGGTGTAACAGACTTCTGGGACAGAATTTGTATGAATCTTCCGCTTGCAGGAAAGGCCTGTCCTGTAGCGTATAAGTGGGATCCTTGCCCGTGTCCTCGCGACACCATACTAGACTTCACTTTTCACTCCACTCAAATAAATATAAAAGCAGTTAAGCTTATATAGTACTTTGTGAAATGTCTGGTGTGTTCTAGTGCATAGGAGCGAGCATTGACAAAACAATTTTAGTAAACCTCGAATCCTATCAAAACCTTACTCAGTTCGATGTAAAAAGTCGAAATCAAGTTGTTTATTATGCAAAATCACTAAATTTCGGCGTTTCCGGGCCATAAATAGCCAAAAATCGGAAAAAACGAGTTTTGGCGCCAACTGGTGGCGAAATGCTCGTCCTCAGAGAGTGTAAGTAGGGTACTTGGTTTCATTGTTGCTGCCCCCGAATTTGCTCAACAGCATACTACGGGGCCAATTTCAAATTCACCATTATGGCCATCGCGGGCGGGGCGGCGGCCGTTCCTGCGCTCTTTTTATCGGGCTTCGCCACACAGCAAATTGCGGGTGAGGGAGCACGAGTGAGGCAGCTGTAGAGTGCGCTCGGCTGTTAGGAACAGTCAGTGCACCATACTTCGTTGCCGTAAAGCCGCGTATCGCTCCAATTCAACGGAATACGATGCCGTGAGTCTACGACTATAGTGAGGCAGTAAGAAGTAAGAACACTTCAATTTCAAGATTATAGGCTAATATTTAGCCATAAATCTCTAGATATATGGTGATCATACTTTATTCAGCTAAAATATTTGATTTTACAAAGGGAACACAATGAAATTCTTTATTTAGAAAATAAAATTCATCGTATTATTTGTAAATCAATGTACGCACGGGCCAAAAGGGTTGTAAATATTACTCTACCACACCTTTTAAACCATGCTAAAGATTGTTTTGTATAGATTTCTGATGAAACAATTTGAAATACAATTGAATTTCATCAAAAAAAACAAACAATTAAGTTTTTATCGTATAGACAGTGTATTAATTATAAATAAGTAATAACACTGCTTTTTGGATAATATCTAAAAATAAAAGTATATGTATAAACAGTATAGAACATTGTCAAATTTAAATTTTATTTATTTATTAAAATTTTGTGTAGTCACTTAAGGTGACCAATTTAACCAAATTTTTATTATTAAATACTTAAAAAAAATTTAAAACCAATTTTAAAACAAATTTAAACTAATACCACCTTTTCTTACTCCCTACAACAGAAATAAACTTTATTTTGCAATAGGGGGAGGAGGAGGGGGAGGAGGAGAATCCTGCCTCGTCTTCTCCTTTGGAATAGAAGGGGTGGAATCCTTCTTCTTCTTCTCTTTAGAGGCAGAAGAGGGATTCTTCTTCTTGTCTTTAGCTATAATAGCTTGGGCCAAACGAGAATCGATGACTGGCTCTTTTCTGATGGACTCAGTTTTAGAGCCAGAGGTGGATGCTTCTGCTAGAACCTCTGCCACTGGTGCAGGAATTTCTATCAGAGGAGCTTTATCCATGGGGGTAGATTCTTCTTGAGTTTCTCTCTCCATGGGTGAAGGCTTATTGTCGATTCTTGCAATCTTTAATTGAGGAATGGAGATTTTTAAGGGAAGCTGGTCGTCACTTAGTACTACCCACTTCTCTTGATCTATCACCTTGCGCTCAATGGAGGTCGGACCACAGAATCTGGGGTCCTCTATGATAGCGCCTCCATTGGCATTATGCCAGATCTTGCACCTGGGGCAGGAAGCCCAGATGCAGCAGCCTGGCTTCGGAATCAGGTTTTTGATAACCTGCTTGTCCACCAGTTCGTTCCAAGAGGAACCTCGAGGTCGTGTTCTTGTGCCACTACAATTGGGGCACTGTAGAACATGCCTTGAGTTTTTTAACTCAGTACACCAACCGCTTCCCTCGCAGAAGGGGCAAACAATTGTTGTTTCTGTCTCGCGCACAGCTGTGGGTCTTACCACACTGACGCGAGCCTGGGCAAATTTAGCTTCTTTTTCTCGTTTTAAACCCACGAGTCGGTCGTTTTCCAAGTGTCTGGTTTCTCGCCCTTGTTCTTTCTCAAGGTTGAGCGCCAGTTTTTCTAATTTCTCGTGTCTAGACAATCCAGGTCTTGGTTTGTTTGGACGCGAGGAATTTTTTGGATATGGGAAGGCACTGTCGCGGCGTTGTGCTCGTCCAGTGCCTCGGGAAGAGGGTGCATACTCCACTCTTCTCCTTGTCCCATCTGTATGCATGACCAGATTTGAAGGTCCCGCCACTGAGATCGGGGCACTGTTGGGTACAGGTGTGACGGTCGAATCTCGGCAATTACCTTATTATTCTACCACTAGATGGCGCGGACTATTATGTCGCGCCATATTCAAATAAAATCTATTTATGTTGCCTAGTTTTGGTTTCATGCTTAGTTTAATAATATTTGATCAGTAAATATTTCATAAGTGTGTTCGTTTTATGAATTATGGCGAATGATAATATTATATATTATTATTCTAACATGGGAAGTTATCTGGAAATAGGCATTTACTGTGGTCTGTTGACCACGATACCTATCCTCGTTGGTATATAGAGGGGAAATTGATCACCCCTGTGATCCATTTCTCCCCATAGTGGACGTTCCCATGAGTCGTACTGCGGTCCCATTGGACACAGTCCGACCCCATGGGGAAGGTCCACTATATAAGTCCGTGTAGAGCTCAGTTCAGCGTCCCTAAAGTTACTTAAAGATATATTTATATGTTGCTGACAGTTACTTGCATTTATGTGGTACAAAAGCTTTGTTGCTACGAGCCGGCTGGTGCAAAACCGTAAAGACCGTAGTAGTCGAGGCATTTATGTCACGGAAGCCTATGTACCGCGAATATACATTTCAACCTAAGCACATATATTGACACATCGGTGAGTGGTTTTAGTGGGACTTGACAGTTATTGACCACTCTACTCTCGGTTGTAATAATGATTCCTGAACGCATGTTACGATGCGGAACGTCGATCTTCGACTTAGGTGATGCTGATCGCCAAGTAACACTCATCTACGCTCATTCTCCGGTATTTATAGTATCGTTATGTCTCTTTATCGAGTGATACGGTGAAATCACCGTATCCTCGACTGTTGTCCGTCTGGGAACCGTGTCACCCGACTCGGTCAGCCCAAACCTTGTGACGACTAAGAAAGTCAACCGTCAGACGGATTGATGGATTCCCTTTCCTTTAGAACCACTTAGGATACCAGGAACGGAAGCTAGAAGTCTCGTATATTTGTATTAGTTATTATATTGTATAAGTAGCCCCTAATGTTCATATTTATTCATACTAATTGTTAATATATATATATATGTTCCTCGGTATATTTAATGTTATCTGTTAATGTTCATATTAAATATTGTCATGATTTGAGAATCAAGTCTCCCTTTTATTCATATTTCGTGTTGCAATTTTCCCACGTTTGGTGCACACCTTATCTCGGTCAGATTCTGTGTGTAAATGCCCTCTCCTCGTGGTCACTGTCACTAGACAATGTCCTCGGAGAAAGGATCGTCACACAGTCTCTGATCCAGTAGTGGGCCTATTTGCATTCAACAAGGTGTTGAACTGTTCAGCAGTTAATGTGATGAAAGTCGGCGTTTCATATCCATTTCTTTCATTCGGGTTGCTCTCTCGTCCATTTTTTCCTGATTTTTCTGGGTTTTTTTGCTTTCCATCCATATTTTCTTTTAATTCAATCAAAGATACGCAAATTTAAATCGGATTGTCGCGGAAAAAGCTATACGGAATATATTTCTAAATTTGAAATTTGATTCGATTCTAGAGATCTGGCTGTCAAAGTCAGTTGTTGAGATGATAATAAATTCAGATCAGACAACTGGCTTATATATGCAATACCATTTGTTCCGTATATTGGACGCTAGCGTCGGATTGGTCCGAATCGGCCTATGGCACGTCATTCGTGACCATTGACAAATTCGAATTTGATCGACTTTCTGGTCGTTACGTCCATCGTACGTTTTTTTTTAAAAAAAATGCGCCAATGGACTTAATATGGTTTATTGATTCATTCCCACATGTATGATTTGAAGGGAATCAAATCTGCATGTTAGGAATTTATAATTCCATAAAATAAGACTTCTTTAAGTTTATATTTCCACTTAAATGTTGCATAAACAAATAAAATAGAAACCAACTTCATTATATAAAATTTAAAATATTTTATTGTTTTATTTAAAAATAAAATCAACAGAATACATAAATAGAATACAGGATTCCAAATAAATCAACTAAATTATATGCAATATAAAATAAATTGAAATGATCTGGTTATCACACAGAAGGTCATGGATCTGTAGAACTTCTTCTAAAAGTAGAGATCACAGGTCCAAGCAGCAATCTGGTATGGAAAACTAGAAAACAAAATAAAAGAATAAAATGTTTATTCAAACAAAATACTTCTTAAATCTAATTCTCTTTCTTATCGATAAAATCTCAACAATGTCAATGTATGACATTCACACTGATGAAATCATCGATAAAAGGTCGGACCAAAATTGAATTGTTAGCGCCGACTCTAACGACAGGTTGCTGGCATCGACTCTTAACATTTTTCCAACAATTTGGTCTTTGAAAGTCGAGACCGTCACACGTCCCCCCGTCTAGAAAATGAGGATGTTCACATCTTCATTATTCTAGACCATCAAAGATCATGTGAATAAAAACATGTAAAGGAGTTTCTCACTATTTTTCCAAATGTTGAGAACGTCCGACTACACTGTGCTACTATAGTTGATAAACTTTTAAACCTAAGAGTTTGACAACTATGTTCACTAATTTCACTAGTCAGAGTTATTGGACACATCCATGGGCTCTGACTCAGGAAATTTATATCCCTGCAAGAAGGTAACGAAATCGTCGAGACGAGTGTTTCGAGTCCTTTTCCGTGAACTTCTTCTGACTGGCTCTACTACTGGCGGGTCAACTGTTTTTGGAACCAGTTGTTCTGCCTCTTTCGCAGCCTGTTCTTTCGCTTTCCTACGACGCTGTTTCTGAGATTTAGTCAGAGGCTTTGTCGTATCCTGCGAAGGGACAGTGTTAACCTCCATTGGTTCATCCACCAATGGTATGTCATCACTGACATTGGATGAGACAGGGGTCCCCATCCAACCAGGAGTTTCATGTGGACTATCGGTTCCTTCCATTTGGTCCTCGGTCCACTGTTC
>JH430481.1:0-12439 GCA_000239455.1 Strigamia maritima | reverse complement strand
TTACGTTGAAATTATTGGCGAATAAAGTCAAGATACCAGTTTACGGCGTTCAAAATACCAAACATGTGACTATGGATTCTGTTAGTCATCTTGCCGCTTATTACATCGAGGTATTTGAATTTTTCATTTTGGGTTTAAAAAATAGCTAGATAAATTATTTTTAATTTTTTAGGAAATTGAAAAAATTCAACCTCGACCACCATATAATCTTGCCGGATACTCATTGGGCGCCACCTTTGTCTTTGAAATTGCTTTACAACTTCAGAAGAAATATTCCACCGAATCCATTCATTCGTTGATTTTTTTAGACGGGTCTCATTGCTCCATGTCCGGTCAATTAGGTAAGATCAAATCGTAAGAAACTGAAATATGCAAATTTTTTAATTCATTCATTTATTTATTTGGATGAAGGGTTCAAACAAGAAATCAGAGATGAGTATCAAAGGTCTGGTGTTAATCCGGAGTGGCGCGATACAATTTTGGTATTGTTTGCCGCTCAATTCTATGATTTTGATGCCACGAGTTTGAAAAGCCAATTAGCAGCTTTACCCACTTGGGACGAAAAAGTGGAAGTTGTTACTCAACTCATAGGCAGTTTAAACTTGTTTCCAAACCTGGAAGATGTTAAATTAGCAATTTCAATTCATTTCCAACGGTTGATGATTTCTGCTTTGTACGAACCACAAGATAAACTTGAAATTCCAGTCACTCTCATCAGGGCAAAAGAAAATACTGATTTGGTTAAGTTGCTCGGTCCAGATTACTCCTTGAAACAAGTATAATTGAAATCATTAAGATCTATTAACTTTATAAATTATTATTTTTTTAAATAGGTTTCTAATTCCACTGTCAAAATTCATATTGCTGAGGGAGATCATTGCACTTTCATTCAAGAACCACATGTTAATCATGTTGCAAATTTGATTAATTTTGTGTTAATGTCTGCAAAATAAAATACAATGTTCTCCAATATTTAATAGACAATGAAATTGTAAAAGAAAATGTCATCCCTAAAACAGTCCTGCTGTGGTCCTTGCCAAGAAGATGAGATCAACAATAACACCAAGTAAGTACCAATTAATGACCTATGCATTGTATATACTGTATATACATTATCAATATAGGAATGGTCATTGAGGCTGCACTAGCGTCCCCTTTGTTCATTCCTTAATCATGTACAGATACTTGTACCGTAGTCGATAAGTACAATCAGGGAGTCTACTTAACTACTATTAGTTCTCGTCTCTCTTCCAAACATTAAATAAACTTTATTCATGTACCTAGTCATTCAACTGTCACTTTATGCACTTAGTGTACCATAGTTACAGTTATCTAAACTACGGGATTTGAGACCGTCACATGCTGAGGTAGAATAAAGTTTCACTTCAAGATATTGATGCACTCAACATTTTGATCGTGAATCAATAACTTTTACAGAACAGTTGTTGAGTAATTGGAAAGCAATTAAACTGGGACCACATGCTTCATTGGGACAAGCAAGGGGGCTGGGAGCAGTGACCAAGAACAGGTGTTGCTTGAGCAGTTGCCCGATACCAACTGGCCTCTCTTTGTGTCCCTTAGCTTCTCTTACTCCCCTAATTCCTCTGGTGACTGCTAGGTCACTTCCGGAGATTATTCCATCCTTGCTGGCATCTAGTGATGGATGTGATATGGGGCCATAGAATAGTGGTGGTCAGTGGTGGTACTATACCGTGGTACGGTAATCCGTCACATGGTGGTGAGTGGGTTTGTGTTTCAAAAAAAAAAAGCTTTTGGTACCATACATTTATGTGTCATAATGATTTACAGCAAAATTTTCATTAAGATTTAATCATCTGGTGGTTGAGTTTCATCCGGTTCGTCATTTTGAGTTGTAATTTGAATGGGAATTGTCGTTACAATATGTGGTATACGGGTACCAGAACCAGGGTTATCCTTATTGGACACAGTTGACTCGCAATTTTTGTGATTAATTATGCTTAAGGAGTGTGGATCAACATTATGAAATTCGAATTTTTCTCTTAATTTGTTGGTGATTGTTTGATCCAAAACATTCCTTCTGCTCAAAATCATGGCCAGTTGTCGATGACCAACAACTAAAGGTCTGCAGCTCCAAATTGCTGCATATGTTGTGTAGTCAGTGTCCATTACCCAAAAGTCGACTTCGGTGTATGGAACTGAAATATAGAATACAATATGATGTTTCTTTGTGCAATTCTGGATATCTTTTGCTCTAACTTACTCATACTGAATGGAAAAGTAACTTTCATTTTTGCGGGGAAATTTCGACTTGGAACTCTGAGCATCCCAACTTGAGAGAATCTTTCCATATACCTGAAATGTATAATATTGTTATGTAGCCTCTTCTATTTCAGTACTCTGTAGAATATATAATTTGGTTTGATTTAATGTTGCTTGCTTAACGTGTGTTTATCTCGTTTGATTAGTTTTGGTGTCTGTCTTTGTATGTCAATGTTAATTAGTCAGTTTTAATGCGAGTCTTTTTCCTTTTGTCAGTTAATGGAATGTATGGCCGTAGTAGCCGCTTACGCCGGTAAACTCTATTCTCTCTCTCTCTCTCTATTTCTGTGGTATAATAATTACTTGGGTATGCTAAGTCCTAATGGTTTTAAGGATTCTTCTACCATCATGCCTTCTTTTGGATCTTCTTTGAAATCCATCGTCACGCAAGAACTAGCTGAACCTGTTTTCTGAATAACAAACCACTTTCCAAGCATCTGGGTAGAAAATATCAAGAAAACAATTGCAGATGTTAGAAAACAGACATCAAATATGACTTGTAACCTTCTGGTAGTCAAAATCTTCAGTTACAGCTACTTCGGGACAAATTCCTAACTTGATTTCATCTGAAATGGCCACTGGTAAACTAAAGATTACCACCAGTAAAATGTGCATTTCGTTTTGTGGTTATTTTGTTTGAATGCCAAATGAAGAATAAGCCAAAAATCATACAATAAATGTGACTGACACTTTCACCGGAAAGTGACTCACTCCGGTCCATAACAATAAATGTAAACTTGAATAGAATTTGAAAATAGATCTGGAAAGATGATAAGTTTGAAAACACGAGTTTTTATTCTGATTATTTTCACATTTATTCAATTCTAGTCTCTATGCATCAATTTTATTTGATTCATCATCCTTAGGTGGAATCGGTTTTGAACCAGAATTGCTTGATTTTTCATTACAATGTTTTTGATCAACTATGCTTAAAGAATGTGGATTTACACTATGGAACTCGAATTTATCTCTCATTTTTTTGATTATTTTTTTATCCAGTACATTCTCTCTGCTCAAAATCATGGCCAATTGTCGATGACCAATGAGCAATGATCTGCAGCTCCAAATTGCTGCATATGACTCGTAGTCAGTGTCCATTATCCAGAAGTCAACTTCGCTGTATGGAACTGAAATTTGAAATTGTAGATTTGCATAAAATATACAATGGTCAAGTGGGAAATTACCGAGGGGGTTATCATTCGACCAAATCTCGTCCCTTGTGAGATTTGGTATTTATAAATTTGTCAAATCCACCAAATCCATTTAATCCGCACAAATATAAGACATCCCAGTAAATCGACGCAAATACCAGAAATCCCAGCAAATTCACAAATCCAAGTAATTCCACGCTAATCCATACGCATCCTACATCCAAATCATGGAAAAAATCCACTAAATACGGTATAAATCCACTCCAAATCCACCAACCCCAATGTAAATCTACGAAAGTCAGCTGAAATCAAGAAATACACGCTGAATCCAGCAAATCCACTCCGGAACCTTAAAAAAATTTAATGAAATAGTAGATGATCCTTTTTTTGTTTTTTGCTTATGCACCCCACTTCCGGCCAAAATTTCGTCCAGACCCCCACTTCCGGAGCTCGGATTCCCCCCAAATAACTTTCTCCCTGCCTCAAATCCACTTCCGAGCCAACAAATCCAGCAAATCTGCATCACATTTTATGGATTTACAAATCTCGTCCCCTATTTTTTCGAATGATTACCTCCTCGGAAATTACTTACTAAAACTGAATGGAAAAGCAACTTTCATTTTTGCAGGAAAATTTGAACTTGGAACTCTGAGTGTTCCAACTTGACTAAATTTTTCCATTCCTCTGTAATAAATCACATAAATATTCATAAAATTACACCGTTATGTAAAACTTTTATTTTATTTTTATTTATCAATTTACTTTACTGGAATGGTGATTCCCAATGGCTTTAATGATTCTTCAACAACCATGCCATCTTTTCTATCTATTTTGAAGTCTAATGTCACACAAGAACTAGTTGAATCTGTTTTCTGGATGACATACCATTTTCCCATCATCTATAGTAGGAAAATTTAATTCTTTCCTTTTTTAATTTGCAAATTTAATAAACTCTTCAATTACCTTTTTGTAGTCAAAATTTTCAACAACTTCTACTTCAGGACAAGCTCCTAATTTGATTATATCTGAAGTAACAATAGGTAAACTGAAAATCAACAGCAGGAAAATCATCTTGTCTGTATTTTCTTCAAGCACAAAGTCTCCAAGTAGTAGGTTCACATAAAAAATATGAATGTTTTTAGTTTGGTGTGAAATCTACATTGACCGGAAAACACACATGCCCAGAATCAACAAAAGAATTATCAATTGAATAGGAAAAAACTGACCTTGAATAAGAAAAGTAATACATTTTCTGCACGTCAAACTATGTAAATACCTATTTCAGAATAATTTTCTGAACTTTAGTTAGTTAGACAAGTGATGTTTGCCTGTCATGTACATCCTCTAAGTGGTCATGCCGGAATCAGCGGGAGGTTCTTCGGTATTGAGGACTATACTTCGCTGATGGAACGTGGATGCTCCGCGCACCCCTATTCATTGAGTAATGTATAGTTAAAAAAAAGAAGACTACATGACTACAATCAAGAGTATAATAGGTATAAATTATTTTCCGACCCATCATCATAACTTATGTCAAATAACAACCCATATTGGAAACACATAACTCAAGGAAAGGGATGGAAGACAAAACCAAAAAAAGAAATAAATATCTGATCTGATATACCCTAAATTCTTTTTTTAATAACACATCAGAATAAAAAACTAAAAAACCTACATGAAATGTGACAGGAAAAGAACAATTTATGATTACACAAACAGGACGAAGGCTCAAGGCTACACATTTTTCTTGTGCATTACGTTCCAATAGAACAAGCCCGCCTTGTTATTCGACATAAAAAGATGACTCATTTCGCTGAGTTCATTCAGATGAAATAGCAAACCAACAGAAAACTATGTTCCATCAGATTTTCACTCTGTTGTTGATGATCAGCATCTTGCATACTCTACCAGCCCATGAAATTCGAGGGGGATCATGTCCCAAAATAGATGTCCTTCCTGATTTTGATTATCAGAAGGTAAATAATAAACGTACTGTCTATTTCCCCGAACGGCTCGTAGCTATAATTTCTATTTCCAGTCCACTTTACCCAGTAAGGTGAGGTCAGCCCGCCAGCAAGCGTTAGGCTAAGTCATGAGAATGGTGAACTGGAATTTGAAATTCGTTCGGGGAAATAGCCTTGGCCAATAATAAATTGCAACATTAGACGGTTTGCGCTTTCACAAACGTAATTTTTTTAATTACGAATGTTATATAAATACGAGATTTTAAAAATTAATCTCGTATTTAATTTAACATTCGTAGTATGAATATACGAGATTTATTTTTCAATTCGTTCGTACATAAGTTGATATACGAATGCACTAGACATGCGCAGTGTGCATCAAAATTCGCACATGCGCATTGTTCTGAAGCGAGCGAGGCATCCATCTTGTTTTTCATCGACTCGTTGTATTTTCGGTAGGTTTTTAGTCATCTAGGTTAGAAATTTGTTTGCAACTAACTATTTTTATATAAACATGGCATTAGACACACATAATTTATACATTTTCTGAATAAAGCCATGTTTCTCGTGTATTTGTTTATTTCGTTCTCGTTCGTGTTTAATTGTTTCTGCAAGCGCAATCTGAAACAATGATATTAATTACGAGACACGAGATAATTAATAAAAATGAATTTATTTCATTTTTATTAATTTATTTCACGTTCGTAATAAAATCTCGTTCGTGAAAGCGCAAACCGTCTATTATCTTCATATATTGTATAATTTCATATTTCATTTGTTTTAAATCTCATAGATGAGTGGATTATGGTATGTGATACAGAAGACAAAGTCAGCTGGCACTTGTATGACACTTGATTTCAGAAACAATGACGGCAAGTTGACAGTGGCTGAAAGTTGCTTACCATTGGGAATAAGTGTACCTAAGTAAAATAATACAGACAATTTATTATTATTATTTTTGGTTTAATCATGGCAGCATCCTTCCTGGATATTGTTATGAATTATGAATACATTTCCTCTGGCATGTGGGATTACTTGGAATAAGACATAATTTAAACAATTTTCAGTGTTATGGAGAAATTCACCCAAATTGGAAAATTGAAAGTACCTGACCAGAACAATCCAGCCAAAATGACTGTTGCATATCCATTCAGTTTAAGTAAGTTGAAATTGTAATAAAAAACAACAAATCTTTATTTGAATTGTATAGTTCCCTTCACTGAAGTCGACTTTTGGATAGTCGATACGGACTACACAACATTCGCAGCCATTTGGTCCTGCAGACCACTTCTTGTTGCCAACAGGCGATCAGCCATGATATTGAGCAGAAATGCCATTCTAGATCAGGAAATTGTCCACAAACTCAGAAACAAATTTCAATCTTACAAGATTAACAAAAATGCTTTAAGTATAGTTAAACAAAAAGGCTGTGGGAGGAGTGAAGTCCTGGATCCCAAAGATCTTGACCCAGAGAACAATAACCCTCCACAGCTTACCGTTACAACCACTGAGAGAGAGACCACGACACATACACAAACTCACGTTCTTACTGAGACTTTGAGTCCTAAAACACAAACTATAACTCAAGACCCTGAAACACACACCATAACTCAAGACCCTGAAACACAACATAACTCAAGACCCTGAAACACACACCATAACTCAAGACCCTGAAACTCACACAGCAACTCACACTATAACTACAACTTCTAAGCCAGAAACTGGAATGGAAACTAAAATAAACACTGAAGAGATTCCTTCAGTTACTACAGATTCAAGGATAGCACAACAGTTTCTCACCAAGTGGAACCGACTGCTACAATTAACACTGCAAGTCGATTACCGGATGATGATCACGACACTAAGGATGGCATCAATGAAATTACCGATATTTAATAATTAATAATTAAGTGTACAGTATAGCAACAAAGTAGATGCGACTATAGTTGGACCAATAAATCACTTTGTTTTATGTGTTTTTGTCTACTGGCTTAAATAAGAAAACAACACGAAAACACAATGAAATAAAGTTGGAAAATCAATGGCTTTAATGTTCTCATAACATCTGTACTTGGTGAAAAATGAAAAACAAACAGCCCAGACTCCATTGGAACCCGGAGCAAGACTTCAAAGATGAGACATAGTGAAATTGATAGTGGCATTGACGGGAATTAAGTTCCTACATGGAAAATGACCTCCCAAGTTCATATCAATAACGGTTGAAGAATTAGGACTGTTAGGTCTTATAGGAGCAATTAGGTACCGTACGGTAACTGGTTTTGCCAAAATTTAGAATTTTGATTTTATGTCAGAAACGTGGTGAGAAAATGTTTTGTTGGTATGCACACATAGCAAAAAAAGGTTTAATGAAACACCTTAGCAAAGGAATATAGTACATACTCTTAGGTGTATTGTGCTAGCTTCCCACTTGGCAGAAACTCAGGCAGAAAATTTTCTGCTGCATAAAATTTTGAGTGTAGAAAGCAGCAGCGTTTACAAATTGCCTTCCTTAGCTGGCATCCATTTTTAAATTCTACTTTTCTGCACTTTTTTGCCCACTTTTCAGTCCACAGGTGGGAACCAACGACAGAAAAACATACTTTTCTGCACTGCAGAAAATTTTCTGTCTGAGTTTCTGCCAAATGGGAACCTAGCATCAAAAAGGTGTAGCTTAGGTGTTGAGTAAAAGAATCAATATTACTCGTAAGTACAAGTACAGGCTTTGCTCGGGAATCCCGTTAAATCCCGTTGAATCTCGTTGAGTCCCGTTAAATCTCGTGGAATCCCGTTAAATCTCGTGGAATCCCATTAAATCTCGTGGAATCCCGTTAAATCTCGTGGAATCCCGTTAAATCTCGTGGAATCCCGTTAAATCTCGTGGAATCCCGTTAAATCTCGTGGAATCCCATAAAATCCCATGGAATACCGTAGAATCCAGTCAGATCCCGTGGAATCTCGTGTTCTGTTTGAGTATTATCTAATCTCACTCGCTGCGCTTTGCCAGATTAGCTCGGTGGTTGGTCACCAAACGATCAGCACCATCTGTATGTCGAATTAGCTGCTGTAATATGAGACATAATAATGAACTACACAGTCCCGGTAGGAGAACACTACCATGCCATACATCGCACTGTTTCACTACAATCAAATCGAGGTTTTGTAGGCAAAATATTGTTGCAATACCGCAACACCTCTTTGCAATGACTCAAACATTAAACTGCGTGGTGCGGTAGGGTTGTCATACCGGGCCTGGCTTCCCTAACAATTTTAACGGCCACTCAAAACAATGGGAACCCCATGACCCCACGCTCGGATTCTTTCCAAACTCTGCCTAACTCCTTGGAGGGAGTGTACTCAACAACTTTCAAAAGTTTCATGGCGATCGGATGAATGGTATATTAATGCATAAAGGACAATCAGACACACATACATTCGTTTTTATGTATATATAGATTATTATTATTTATTTTATTTATTATAAGGGTAGAATCAAGTTTCACTTCGAGGTATTGATGCAATCAACATTTTGAGCTTGAATAAACAACACTCCCTAGGGTAGTTTTTTTCTAAAAAGCAAAAATGGGGCAAATTTTTCATGAAAAATCAGTTTTTTGCTCATAACTTTTTTTTGAAGATATGTACCAAGGGTTGAATCAAGTTTCACTTCAAGGTATTGATGCAATCAACATTTTGAGCTTGAATAAACAACACTCTCTAGGGTAGTTTTTTTCTAAAAAGCAAAAATGGGGCAAATTTTTCAGAAATGAGTTTATTAAAATCAGTTATTTTTAAAGGTACTGATTTTCATGAAACTGATTTTGATGAAAAATTTGTCCTATCCCATCTTTGCTTTCCAATTACTCAAGAACTGTACAGTAGTTTATTCAAGATCAAAATGTACTCAAAATTCATATTGAATTACGCGCCGCTAGTTATACACACAACACCCATCAGATGTCGGTTAAATACAAACAACTGTTAATAAATATAATAAAACAGTTTTATGAATTAATCCCATTTTCTCCTCTAAAATATTTCAAAGTAATTAATTTTTGATCTGTAATAACGATTTAATTATTTGTTTTTGTCACGTGACACCACCGTCAATGCGCATCTGCTCCCAATAAGAAGTGATACCACTCCCGTCTGTAAGATAAAACGAGTTTTAAAATGTAAATAACAGTTCACTAGAATACCAACAAACAATCCCCAGTTAACCAGTTAATGAAAATCGGCGTAACGTTATGTAGAAATTACCTCTATAGCGATTCGATGTCGCGGTGCAACCGCATCGCCATTCCGAATTCCGATGCATCTAGATGTGTTAAAAAAAACACTCTAGTAACATAACAAAAGTAAAAATAACACGTTACGTAAAATTTATTTATTTGTTTTGTATTAACTATTCAATTAAATGTTTTTATTTCAGTTTAAATCGCTTAGCGAATGGGATGAATGCGTCGAGAACAAAGCAGCAATTAACGGCCGAAAAAAGTGAAACTCCTCCTGATGTGTATTATTGTTACGAATAGTTTTGTTTGTTTGTTTGCATCGGCATCGCTACGTATTTGCAAATTATGTGTTACCGTAATTTAATCTTCGCCACTTGAAAATTACGTATGAAATGAGGAATCCCGAAAGGTAATTAAAATTAATAATTAAAATGGTGAAAAATTTATTTTTTAAAGTATTTTATTATTTGCAGATTTCGTAAATATTGTCGTGCCAATTGGAAAGAATAAAGCGTGGAATCGTGAAAAAGGTAAATAAATGTTCATTTTTGCCATCAGATGACCATTTTTAATTAATGCGTTTCGTAGTGTTTTCCTTTTTGACGGTAGATGGCAGAAATCAGACACGAGCGGAAGCAACGACGAGAGGGAAAATTGCTCATTAGATATTCATCGCGACGAGGGTTAAGTTGAGCGTGGTTTTAGTGTTCGTTAAAGGGAAAAATAATGTTTTTTCGGTCACATTTTCACGCGGTAAGTTATATTATTCGTTGCTTTAGTAATATTAATTTTGTGCCTTTGTCCGTGGGCCGTGCAGGCCTAATGCCTAATGCCTAATGCCTAATGCCTAATGCCTAATGTCGATATCTGTGTAGTGCATTTTAATTTTAATACGCTGCCGATAGTTATTATTAACTCGTAATGGCGAAAGTGCATATAGTTTATTCGTATATTATAGCATTTTCTTGTATTTTTTCTTTATTTAGTCCTAGTTTAACGATTACGCCATTTTGAATTTTAGTTTTCGACTTCGATACTTCTTTTCTCATTTCGTTATAATTATTTAATCAGGTTTTGTTATTTAGTTTCTTTTGGTTTATTATCTATTATCGATTAATTTCATTTATTTTATTTTTATTTTTATTTTTTTCAGTATGATGCAACCAATACGCAGGAACCGGAGGACCACGAGGCTTAAACTCGGAAAGATACGAAGATAGCGAAGATTTATTTTCAATGTTTTCTTAAAATTTATTTTCATTTTTATATTGTATATATTTAAAACTTATATTTAATAATTTTATATATTTTATATATTTTAAATAAAAAATTAATATTTGTGTTGTCACCCATCCCCATGCACTCCTCCCATTCCCTCATCCATATTCCCGTTTAAATCATAACTTCCTCTACCTTTCCAACCCATTCTCCACTCCCATTCCAATTTCCTTCTCCTTCCACTCTCCTTCTCCTTCCACACTCCACTCCAATTTCCTTCTCCTTCCACACTCCACTCCAATTTCCTTCTCCTTCCACTCTCCACTCCCATTCCAATTTCCTTCTTCCACTCTCCACTCCCCATTCTAATTTCCTTCTCCTTCCACACTCCGCTCCCATTCACTCCTCATTCCAATTTCCTTCTTCCACTCTCCACTCCAATTTCCCTCTCCTTCCACTCTCCACTCCCATTCTAATTTCCTTCCCCTTCCACACTCCGCTCCCATTCACTCCTCATTCCAATTTCCTTTCCCTTCCACTACCTCCTCACTTTCCTTCGCTCTCCATTCTCTTCTCACTTTCCTTCAACCTTGTATGAAAATAAAATGAGTATATAGTACTTAAAAAACGCCTAAGTCTTTTTATTGATTTTTTGAGCATGGAAACAGTATTTTGATTTTGGACTTAGTTTTTTTGGACTTAGGAAGGAGAGGGGACAGGAGAATTGGACTTAGGGAGGAGAGGAGAATTGGACTTAGGGAGGAGAGGAGGATGGGAGAATTGGACTTAGGGAGGAGGGAGGAGAGGAGGATGGGAGAATTGGACTTAGGGAGGAGAGGAGGATGGGAGAATTGGACTTACGGATGAAGGGAGGATGGGAGAATTGGACTTGGGAGGATGGGAGAATTGGACTTGGGGAGGAGAGGTGGATGGGAGAATTTGACTTAGGGAGAACAGAGGAACGGGAGAATTGGAGAGAAGACAAATGTATAGCTAAGACCAATTCAACCCGGTTGCTACTCCTACACGCGCAAATAGCCCCGAAAGTATTCTGAAGGTCGGTGCAAAATGCGAACAACCCCGAATGGTTCAAAGGCCAATGCAACGCGAGTGTGTAGGCCCAGGAAGAACGGCTCGCATACAAACACAACACGAGGAGATGGAAACGAGAGGGATGAGGGATGAGGAAGATGGAAACGAGAGGGAAAAGGGATGAGGGATGAGGGAGATGAACACTAGAGAGAAGATTGCGGGAGTGGGATGGGATGATAATTTTTTTTTTTTTTTTTTACAATAAATAAATGCATAATGCATAATATAAAAGCTTTTTTTTACAATATTTTTAAAAAAAACAATGTTAAGTTATTTGTTGATAGTTGAAATTTGGTTGTCGATGGCGATGGTTGAAATTCGGTTGAAATTCGGTTGACGATGGCGATGGTTGAAATTCGGTTGACGATGGCGATGGTTGAAATTCGGTTGACGATGGCGATGGTTGAAATTCGGTTGACGATGGCGATGGTTGAAATTCGGTTGACGATGGCGATGGTTGAAATTCGGTTGACGATGGCGA
>AFFK01015226.1:0-20254 GCA_000239455.1 Strigamia maritima | reverse complement strand
TGTGGAGCTTTTAAAATAATCTATCGAAAAGGTAGATTAAATCAAGTAGCAGACGCCTTATCTAGGGCCCCGATGTCAGCAGAGGATATCCCTGCCGATGACCACATAGAAGAAAAAGAAGTAACCCAGTATTGGCCCAATTGGGATGGAAATAAATCTTCACTTTTACCAATAGATAAAATAGGTGAAGATAACATACATCTATGCAAATGCGAAGTAAAACTTCGTGATGCAGAAATTTGTGTTAAGTTTTCTAGTAATTCAGAGACTTCTTCTGAAAATTCAGAAGAATTTTTAGAAGAGGGGGAGGAAGAGATACAGCAGGATCAGACACTCCATAATGCATTAACTGAACTATTGAATGAAGTTCCCCCAACAAGAGAAGAATTAATAGAAGCACAATTAAAAGATGAATTTTGTCTCGGAATTCGAAATTATTTATTATCAAAAGATAATGAAAAGAAAAAATCAAATAAACCACCCAATTGGATGGAGAAAATTGGTGGTTATATGTTAGATTCAAAGGAATCAACAAACAAAGATGCTTTATTGGTATGCTTTGATCCAACTTTTGACGAAGAATTAAACGATTCAGGAAATGGATTCAAAGCGGTAGTACCTCAATCTCTAATTAGGAGAGTAATGTTTGCCTGTCATGGTCACCCACTAAGTGGACATGCTGGAATCAGCAAGTCCATTCATAGGACAAAACAAATTTATTATTGGCCCAAAATGAGCCGACACATTAGAGTTTATGTAAGAAGTTGCCAACATTGTAAACAATATAAACCTAATTAAGGTAAAAAGCATGCTGCACCATATGTTCCGCATAACATGACCTACCCATGGGAAACCATTTGTGTAGATCTATGTGGTCCGAAACCAAATGCAAAAGGCAATTTAAAATGTCATAATTGACCAATGAACCAAATATGTAGAATTATTTCCTCTCGCTGTAGCAAGTGCTAAGAAAATAGTAGAGAAAATAAATGAAGTAAGTTGTTGATTTGGTCATCCAACTAAAATCAACAGTGATAATGGATCACAATTTGTTAGTACTGTGTACAAAGAATTTTGTGTAAAGAGGAACATTACGATGGCTTATACGAGCACGTATACTCCCCACTCTAATCCTACGGAAAGGGTAAACAGAGATATTAAAACAATGTTAGCAATCTATAAGGATGTACACTCACATTGGCCAAAATATCTAAATGAATTTGCATTTGCATCTCGAACTCAAGTATCGGAAGCTTTAGGATATACATCCATGCTGCTTAACACGGGAAGAGAAGCTCCACTACCATTCGATCCTCGAATATTATACCATGGGATATCTCTTGATAAAAATAGACCTGAAGATTATGTCAAGGATTTACTTGGTGTATTAAGTCGTGCTCATCAAAACATGTATTATAAGATACAGGAAAATTATGAGAGACTCGAGAAAGTACATACCGTAATAATAAATATCATATATGTGAATACGAATTAGGTGATTTAGTTTGGAAGAAAATATATTATCAGATAAAGATAATAATATCACTAAGGGTTTAGCGATAAAACGTGATAGCCCTTGGGAAATCACCACGATTCACGGAGGAGGTGCATATGAACTCACAAAAATTGGGAATAGAAAAATTGAGAAATCAATTAACATGCAAGATTTATTGCCGTACATTCTCTCTTATCCCATCGAAGAATGGGAAGAAAATCAATTAGTAGGTACTAATGAGGAACATTCCAACCCAGAATGGATGTCCCAAATAGAAAAGAATAATATCCAAGAAGATATTATCTCTTCCACCCCCATTCAACCCGCAACGCAGGTTGAGCAGACGAATTCGTCAACACCCGGTGTCAAGACCCAAGGTCGACATCATAAGAAACATCTAAAAAGAGAGGCTAAACGGAATGGCACATACGTTCCACCTGTTAAACCTCCCGATAGGAAACCACGAACTCGTAAACCAAATGGGAAATACATTGACGGATTTGTCACAAAGGTTGATTTAAATAATCAATCCACTGCCATGAGTATTAATTAATATACTTTGTATTTTATTTCAAATAATTGTCGAAATTATTAAAAAGACTCAGAAAAACCATATGGTAGTCCCGTGATCGGAATTGACCAATCAGCGGCCAGAACGCGACCACTCAGACTTAGAATGGAAAAAGTTTTATTTAAAACTACGAACGCAGCCCAGGTCACGACACGGAGCAACACTGTCAAATTTCAATTAGAGAAGGTAAAATTATTAATGAATAATAATAAACTGACCAACTCTAAAAACATTCTGTATATTTCTAGTTAGAGAATATACTTTAAAAAGAAAATTCGACCACGCGAGCCGTGCGGAGTATTTTCCTAGTTTTCGCCGAAACAGCCAAATAACAACCGTAAGTAGGCATTTAAAATAGAAATTAAACTAGTAATATATGTTTCTGGTAGAAATCTAATAGAGAAAAATACTTGTCTTTCATAAAATAGGACAAATATCGAAACCATGTATGAGCCTCGATAAAACGCCACAAGATGGCGACCATAAAATTCTTCAGGTTAAGACGTGTACTTTAGTTAAAAAATACACGATCTTTCATAGAAAATAGCGAAATAATATTTTTCAATAAAATTTTATGCACATTATTTAGCAGAATGATATATGTATATTTATACTAAAAGAATTTATTCAAAAATCCAGTTCATCCATTTTTCGATGATTAAACAAAGTCCAATTGTTCAACTAGACAGTGTATGAATACGTGCAAACGTATAAATTATAGAAACGTATATTTCTATCTCAGTACCTATATAAATACTGAATCACATCTTAATTTTTATATTGTCTCTACACTTAGTACGAAATGGGTCGACACCGTGGAAAGAGTCGACACGTGTTGAAACATGCTTATTGGGACCGCCGATACGAATCAACCAATTCGTCGGGTATTATAGACTCCACTAGCAGTGAAAGGGCTCACCGAAAACATCGCTCTAAGAAATCAGCATTTCGGGAGCCACGTACAGCGAAGAAAATGGTTTCAACTGAAACCACGCCAGCAACTTCTACCGATGTTACAATCCCAACGGCGACACCAGCGAGTAGTTTGATAGCACCCATTCAGGATTTGTCATTGCAAGTAGATTATTGGCGTCAACAGGCGCAAGCTTTGCTGCAGCAGCAGCAACAACCTCCGCCGAATGGATACTATCAGCAAGGGTTTGGACAATATTCTGCACTTGCAGGATTACAACCTTTAGCACAAGTACAAGTCGCACCTCGAAACCAAATCCGGATGGAACCCGTCATCGAGTCAGCTCCCTCGGTTAGTTCAGTCGAAGAACCTAAGGAGCCGATCCAGAAGACGCCATCGATTGGAATGGCCCAAAAAATTCGACCCAGATTGCTTTGATGAAAGTATACGTGAAAAAGGACCCCTCCATTCTCCGAACAATCATCTATAGAGACTGGTTCAAGCGAGGAGAAGCAAGGCGATTGATTACTCGATCAAATGATTTCACACCTTCGGTTCCTGACTATTTACTACCAAAGACTTACGACGTAAACCGACCCGATGTAGCAGATGCTCCACCATCGGCCGGATATCATCGTTCGCATGATAAAAAGTTTATTCAATCGAAAGACGAAACTTCTTTTGAGTAAACCCAGTTATGCTGCAGCCGCATCTACAACAAAGCAGCCCTCTGCTCCTCGCGACAGTCGCCGAATCGAAATCGACAAGGCGAATAAGGTTAAGCAGGCATTGAAGGAGAGACGAGAGAAATGCGAACAAGAAATTGATGCAGGGATTCCGCACAAAAATCTAAACTTGGATCCCGCAACGCAAATACCGTGCCAATTCTGCGGAGCCACCGGTTGGTGCATTGGCTGTGGACCAGCCTTTGACACATTGCAGTGTCCCAACTGCAAAAGAACGAAGATTCGAAGTCGAATCGCACATAGAATTCCGATATCGTGCTGTTGACTTATAAACAGGACATCATGTGCAGGTATTCAAAGTGTCTTCTTTGTCACATCTGATGCAAGTTTGCATCATGTGAATTATATTTATCATTTGTCAAATTAATGGTTTCTTTGTATAAAGCATACAATATTACTCTTGAGTTTATTTTCAGAAGCGTATCAACAAAGGAATCATAAGTTTATGCAGATCATTCAGTTTTTCCCATGGACCTGCGTCAGTCATCTATATGTGCAGTGTTTTTAATGTCATTGATAATTATTCTAAGTCTGTATCAATTACCTGTACTTGCTTTTGTATGATGGCGCTACTGTCTTCCATATTCTAGAGTGACAGTTGTCAGTCAAGTCTTTTATGACATCATATGACTCACACCTGTCACTCAACTATGTGTTACTCAACATGGCGCCTCACACCACATGAGGCTGCTCATACATATGTTCTAGAGTTGTTTTTGGCAATAAACTGCCTTTGTGTTATTTTCACCTGTTCAACATCAAATGTGAGTTATTTCCTGGCATGATAAGTGTTGATACACGGCCATATATACATTTTGTTTATTTGCTCAACTTATTACATCCGTGCTCACTATTTGGCATCCGTGCTCACAATATCACATCCGCGAGTTACTGTTAAGCCTAACTAGGCCCAACTCAGATGTTTCATCGCACAGTGCTTCCACATCAATGTTAAGCCGCTTCTTTTATTTTTGGATGACAACACGTGCCTCTTTTAGTTAAAGGAGTGAAGCGTGGGGAAAAACAAATTTGGGCAACGTGTCCTTCCTGTAAGGTTATGCACTCGTCTCGCGGAGAAGCGATCCACGTGGATCCTCGAATGTTAACGCCGCGACTGACGCCAAATGGATTGAAGGTAATCCCACCACAGAGTTGGCTGCCCCTTGAAGTTCAAGGGACAGATATGGACATCCAGACAGACACCGGAGCGAGGCTCCATCCGGAACCTCGAAAGGGACACTGAAGAAAAAAGAGGGAAAACTTGAGATCGAGGACGTCCCTCCCACTGAAGTCATGGTAGTGACCCTCTACGCGCCACCACAAGGATTTTTGCCGGAGGAGATCACCAAACTGGAGGTCAACCATTACGCACCGGCCATTTTTGCTTTGGCAGAACGCATCACTTGGTGCATCCGCCGCGGATACACCCTTTGGGGGCAGTACGTCGCCACAACTTCAATTATGAAAATAATCCTCGATAAATGTATAGGACGAAAATTTTGAGAAGCCGAGCAAGTTTGGAAAATCTTGCTAGCACAAATCGGGTCGACGCCCGACAAGGAGATTGACGACCGTTGGTTCGACAAGCTGCCAACATTGACAAGCTTATACATGAGGATGAATATCGTAACGTATGATACAGAAGTCCTGACGACAGAAGATTCCCCGACTGAGGAATTAGCAATGCAAGTGGCAAACCTGCCTTTAGATTCCGACGTGGATTCAGTCGCCAGTGCAGTTACAAGGAAAGCTGTAGGTCGGGCACCCATCCCTCCAGATGGAGGCAAGCAGTCGTGGGTGCAGAAGGTGGAAAAGGAAGAAGCAACTTCAGCTGAAGCTCCAATGTCGCTTGACGAACCAGGACCTTCATCGGCGCCACAGCCAAAGGAGAAGGAAGAAGCAGCCGCTTCCTCAACCACTCCTCGCTCGAAAAGACCATCCAGGAGAAAGGGTAAAAAGGCTTCCGATTAGAAGCCAAGCGAGGGTTTTAATTTCAAGAAAATAAAAACCATCTAAATAGATGATTAACGTTACATGAAAATTAATAACAAATTAATATGTATTCATTTGAAAAAATTAAAACCAGCTTACTTACTTCTTCAATACGATAAAAAATTGTGTTGTGTTTCTTATAATAAAAACATTCGCTCGAACGAATTTATACATAAAAAACTTAGATGTTTATTAAACAATAAATAAAGTTAAGAAATTCATCATAAAATATTTTAAAGTAAATAACGAATCAGTAGGTGTTAGCGTAAATATGAAAACACTAACAAACAGAATTAGTTTATTAAAACTTACCAGAATGTGGAATTCACATAAATTTCACAATATCGGCGAACAGTCGCCATGTTAGTGTAAACTCATGAATATGTTATGTGAGGCGGGACGCACTCACTTCTCCACGAGGTGATGTATGACGATTCAATACCATAGTGACTTATAAAGTTGCCACCAGAGGGCGCGATTTGCTAAAATCGCGCCAGATTCGAAAATAAGAAATTCAAGTTTTATGAAAATAAAAAAGTTTATTGGATGATAAAATGTTTTAGTAAAGTTTCTCTCTATATTTCTGATAAATATAGAAGAGAAATATACAATGAATAAGTATTCATTGTTACAGAAAAAGTTACGCTAAATCATCGCTAAAAGTGATTATTGTACCAAAACAATAATAAATATTGTTGGGAAATGTTTGTTTAAATAAAATAAGACTATTTAGAAATAAGAATACTTTAAATGTAAATACAAATAAAGTTAACCCTAAATATTACCATGTGCTTTTTGAATATTTTAGATATTCTGTGGAGTTCACAGAACTTTGATCAAGGAGTTGATTTGATTAGATCAACTCATTATGACTCACTGATATGCAAATCAGCTAATCTACCTATCAGTATTCCTGCTCCCGGATTGGGGGAAACTCAAGAAACCCCATGGTCCCATGGTATATAAACTCTTGCAGGAGCTTATTCTGGGCCTCTGTACTGAATTAATGTTGAATCTATATGATTGTCTATGTGTAACTTGTACCTTGAACTTGTAACTTGAAGATAAAATATTTATTAAATGATAAAATATTTGAATAAAAATTCTCTCTATACTTTGATAAATATAAGAGAGAATTATACAATGAATAAGTATGTTTATTGTTGAAGAAAAAAGTTCTGATAAATTATCATAAAAGTGATTATTGTACTCAAACAATAATAAATATTGTTGAGAAATGCCTATTTAAGTAAATTAAGACTATTTAGGGATAAGAATATTTTAAATATGAATATAAATAAAGTTAATCCTAAATATTACCATGTGCTTTTTGAATATTTTAGATATTCTATGGGGTTCACATAACTTTGATCAAAGAGTTGATTTGATTGGATCAACTCATTATGACTCACTGATATGCAAATCAGCTAATCTGCTTATCAGTATTCCTGCTCCCGGGTTGGGAGAAACTCAAGAAACCCCATGGTCCCATGGTATATAAACTCTTGCAAGAGCTTATTCTGGGCCTCTGTACTGAATTAATGTTGAATCTATATGATTGTCTATGTGTAACTTGTACCTGTAACCATTCAGAGTCATTTTGTCACCTTTTGCTTGTAAATACGAACCGGCTGGCTGTCACACCAAATTAGAGTAGGTATAATGCCGTAAAGACCGTAGTTGCCGGGCCTGAAAAACCCGAAAGCAAATGTACCGAGAATATACTTGTGCTTTTGCATGTAGGCCAGTCTTATAGACAAAGCTTGATTGTATCGAGTCTGCTCGGACCGAGCGGCAATCGCTACCTGCATCAGGAGTGAGCGCCAACTGTCACGTGCTTCGGCACCAATTGAGAACAACGCATTCGGTTTAAGTGCGGCGCGTCCGACTCAATCATGGCGGCCGAAGAATTCCCTTTGAATTCCATAACCGACTTCTTCCCGCTAATTCATACTTTGTTTTAAGTCTCTTCCTTTCGATAGTTGTACATTTACTTAGATGTATACAATTATTATATTGACTCGAATGTAATAATTGGAATAAAAGGAGTGAGTCTTCACCACAACTTTCGAAATACAGGTGTAAGTCAATACCATGTGGTATCAGTAATTTGTGACGATCATCTGACCGATGAACGCCGATATTCTCAGGATTCAATAGTGCATTACCCCGATCAGGAACCAAATAAGCGCCAGGAAACACCAGAAGATTCGTAATACTATTATAATTGTATTGTTATTAGTATAATAAGCCTGTGTATGATAGTTAAAGTTTTGCTAGTATTTCGCCGGTTTCCTGGTTATTTAGAATTAATTATAGTTTCGATATCTTTTTAAGTATTCTATCGTCTCTGTCTGATCTATTTCATGTTATGTAGTCCATCTGGTTGAACTTGGATCATTGTAATTTGCAATGATCCGGAATAAATGTTATGATTTGATAAAATTCCTGGTTTATTGTCTATTTACTTTACTATGTCCAATTCAGTGTGTTTTTGCAAGTGTTCATGTATTCTTTATGGTTTCTTCTCCCTGTGACAAGTGGAGGTTTTTCTTAGCAAGAAAATCCACGTGTTCTCATGATTTATTGTCTTGGTTCCATTGTAAAGTGTAAATAGCACTTTGTAAAAAGCCAGATCGTCACATCTCTGAAAGCATATCCTCTATTGTTGTTGGATAAATCAATGCTAATTGTTTTTTCATGTCATCCTTTAGACCTTGAAAAGCAAGATGTAACTTCTGTTTATCAGAGATCGGTGGGTTTAAGAATGAACATTGATGTAATATCTTTCGGACATAATCAACTGCTGGTCCTTTATGTTTTATTGTTGCAATATGGGTGTAATTGCTTTTGTTCCATTAACCTCTTGACTTCCTGGAACGGGCTAGGCCTGGGTTCGACGCAGTGGAAGCGAAACGTCGAAATTCCCGGTCCGAAACATCAAAATCGCGTTTTTGGAAATTTTGGATTTTCGATGGAAAATCCCAATCCGCCGTGCCGCACCAAGTGGCCCAAATGCCGCCGGATTTAGCCGCGATTCCCGGCGAAAGTAAAGTCGGCTCCAAAAAACAATTTCTCGGCCCTGGCGTATGGCTGACGTTGTAGAGGGTCTTGAACTCTATACCTGACATTAATTGCACATGTATAGCCCTATTAGTTGGCCCGGGGCACTCAAATTTCCAATTATAGTGCTTTGGATCCAAATTGCAGTTTGATCCCTCACTGCTTGCAGTATGCACTTGTTTCCGGTGTTTCTGCTGTGTTTGGTGCGTGTTGTGGCCGCAAACTTTGTTGCTTATAGTGCCAGCTCATATCAGTTCAAATTTCGAGGCAACTCACAAAATATAGGCATCCAAAAAGTTGAAAATCAACAGAGTCTATTTATTAGCATCCATCTTGGATCACAGGTATACAGGAAGTGAGGTAATGATAGGCTCGGGCTTAGAAGCAATCAAGCAAGCTATTAATAGCATTTGCAGCCTTGATTGATTGCTTGTCATAAAATATGATTAAGCAAGCAGTAACTGGATAGGAATTGCACTCAGATTAATATCAAGACAGAGAATGACAATTCCTTTTGTGAAAAATTAATAAATACATTTCCAATGAATCAAAACATTTTCCGAACATTAAATAAATATTATTTCACAACTTTGTGCACTCAAAACATTAGCAATGCAAAATAACTAATCATACAAACAACTGAACATGATTTTTGAGCGCACACATGAACAATTAGAATTACAACAGGGGGAAATGCAATAAATAAAATATAAAACACATGTGTCTTAATGTTTTACAATTTCCAACACTAAGACACGGCAATATACACACTAAATGACCCTTGTGCAAAGTACTAGAAGAGTACAAGTAATTAAAAACACAAATTCCACTATACTTTGCACGACATATTGGCTGGGGATTGTGCACATTGCCAATGCATCTTGCATTTGTCCAACACATGGCAGAGAATCAGTTCCATTTGCACATATTGACAAGCGCCCCCTTAAATGAAACTGGTACTCATTGTAATACAACCGGCTATTGTAACACCATGCCACGACCGATACACAAACGCTTCACATTGGTTACCTCTAACCAGGAAGCCTCAGACCCGAAAGAATTGAGATCTCATGCATGGCATGAATGGGTTCAACTCCCTACCATGTCTCAACCTTGTGGTACCTTTACAGTGACCCCCCAAGATAGGGCTCCAGCATATCAAAAATCAAGCCGCGACATGATGTCACGGCCCAGTGTTACAGTCACTGCCGAGTTAATTTACCAAATACTGAACTGCAAAGCATTTTAATCTGCTCTCCAGACAGCCATTTGGTAAAGATGTCTGCTGCATTCCACTTCCCAGGGACTTTCATTAATTTGAAATATTCTCTCTCGAACCAATCCCTGAGAAAGTGATAATGAATGCGTATGTGCTTCGTTTTACTGTTTTCTACATCATTGGTCGCAAATTGAATCGATGAAAGCGAATCTGAATGAACAATGGGTGTGTTCACCTTATTAAATAATGCACAATTCTCGAACAGACATCCTATTCAATATGCTTCTCGAACAGCTGTGAGATAATGCTATGTACTCGGCTTCCATCGACAAGCATGCGACCACTGATTGCTTCTTGCAACCCCAAGACACCACACTTCCACCAATAAATACTAGATAACCTCCAAAACTCTTGCAAGTTACCAAATCTGATGCCCATGAGGCATCACTGTACAAATTAATTTTGTCATCTTGGCAATGAGTTAAGTCTATGCAATACTCTTTTGTATTTACGACGTATTGCAGGACCTGCATAAGACATTTGACATGCTTCAACGAATGCTTATTATTAAATTGTGAAAGGAAAATGGTGGAATATAATACGTCAGGTCGGGTCCTGGTTGCAAGAAACATCAAACTGCCCACAAAGTTGCGGTAAGGAAATTCTGTGTCAATTTCCGCATCCCTGCAGTCACCCAATGTGGTACCAACGCTTACTGGAACTTTGATCAAATTATTTCTAACAACAGCATATTTTTTGGCAAGTTCATCAATGAAATTGGTCTGGTGCATTTTCAAACAGTTGCTTTCTCTGTGAAACTCTACACCTAGTTGAAGTGACTGTTTAATTGTCGGACCAAGTCGTCTTGAACTTGTTGGTTTTCAGAAAACAAAACCATGTCGTCTACGTATACCAGGAGTAAAGCACTGGTCCCATAAGTGTACACACAATTAAAGCCAATTACTCTGTCAAATCCAATTTCATTTAATGCATTGTCCAGCGTTTGATACCACATTCGGCCTGATTGATGCAGGCCGTACAAGGCTTTAATCAAATACCAAACCTTGTTTTTGCATTTTGAGCTGACACCTTTCGGGAGTTCCATGTAGATCGGATAGTCAAGTTTCCCGTACAAGTACGCACACTTGACATCCAGATGCACATCGAGCCAACCACGCAGTATGACCAACAAACAGAAAAACAGGCGAACCAGGACAAAATTTACAACGGGACTGAACACCTCTTTATAGTCCACGTCATAAATTTGCCTAAAACCCTGGGCAACTAATCTGGCACGGAATCTTACAATGGCACCTTCGGCATTGCGCTTTAGTTTGAAAATCCATTTATTTCCCAACACATGCTTGTGATTGGGACGGTCCGCAACTTCAAATACGTCGCGTTCCTCGAGCGTATCAAGCTCTTTGCACATTGCCGCAACCCACTCCTCCTTTTGAGGGGAGGTCATTGCTTCTTCGTAAGTGTTTGGCTCAGAAATTTCTGCCAAATAAACACGTACGACATAGGTTTCATATGAATCCTCTTTCACTTTAACCAGCCGCACTTTGTGGTTCAATAACTGTGTGTTCTGTGCTTGGCTTTTGCACCACTGTCTCTACAGGTTTTTGTGATGGTTTCCAATCATACTCGCTGGCCACATATGGCTCATTTAGCTCATTCTCACAATACTCTTTAACTTCGGGCCTGCTATGCGATTTGACTTGCTGACCCGGTGGATAGAAGTAAATGTCCCACTGACCAGCGGTTGCCCCAGTTTGGCGCTGAACTTGCCCTTTAATCCATCCAGCCTTGCCAGGCACAGGTGTCCTTTCCACTTTTGACTTAGGCTTCAATGGGGGAATTGGCACTGGAAAAGCCATTCTCACTAATTGAGTAGGCTGGATCTGCTTCTTGCGAGTTGTCACATTAGGAGGTTCTTGGGTTGCCAATGGTGCTGCAGGAGGAAGAACAGGAGCTCTACTATGAGCGGATGATGATGAATCATTTTCTGAGTTTTCACTTGACTCATTAGGATCAAAATAATGCATTTCTGATCCATTTGAAATGTCCAAAGGACTGTCACTAGCATATGTGTTAACCACATCTTTGAAGACCTTTGATTCATCAACTTTCAAATGTTTATTCTCGTATACTTCATCTGAAATAGGGTCCCACACTCTATAACCCCTGGTGGTCATTGCATACCCAACCAAAACTCCCTTCCAGGCCCTTGGCTCTAATTTGCTAGTTCTATGTGCTTTCGGAATGTGCACATATGCCAAAGAACCTGGCACTTTCAAATGTGACACTGAAAGAGGGCGTTTTCGCCACAACACGTAAGGAATTTCATTATTTAAACGTGCATGGGGAAAGCGGTTTTTCAAATAAACAACTGTCATGGCTAACTCGGCCCATAAGCATTTGGCCCAGCACTTAGCAAAATTGCGCGCACGCTATTTAATACGGTAAGATTTACGCGCTCCGCAACTCCATTCATTTCAGGTGAGTATGCGTTTGTGCGCTGGATACTAACGCCTAAATTCCCCATAAACTGCTCAAATTCATTAGAAGTAAACTCGAAACCCACGGTCAGTGCGTATACATTTCACCTTAAATCCACTAAGTCTCTCTACTCGGTTATGGAAATTTTTGTAAGTGTTAAACACTTGGTCTTTAGACTTTAGTGGAAAAATCCACGTATATCTCGTGCAATCATCAATGATGCAAAAGAGATATTGCGCACCACCTAAAGAAGGTGTTTTGCACAGGCCCCAATGGTCCATGTGCAACAATTCAAGGGGCTTACTAGATAAGAGCCTGCTTTCAGACCGGAAACCAGCACCTATAGACTTGGAAATTTCACAATTCTCGCAAATGTTATTTTTGGCTATTTTTCCCCCAAAATCAATACTTTTAACGTTTTTATCGTTAGCCAAATAATTTAGGCCTTTGGTGTACATGTGTGCATACCTATGATGCCACACATTTACACTTACACTATAATTCTTAGGTTTAGTCGCTACTCTGGTCAAGGTGCTATCATCATGCACTTAAATGTACTTAAATTACTTGAATTACTAGAACTCTGCTTATCTGCAGTTTTGCACATCACCGGATCAATAACTTTGTACAAGCCATCTTCTAGCTTGCCTAGTAGTGAACAAACTTTCGAATTATTTACATAAATACGCATAACATTGTTAAAAATATCAATATGACACTTTGCACTATCTATCTTCCCGATAGAGATCAAATTTCGACGAAAACCTTTAACATAATACACTTTTTTCAACTCAATGTCACTCACTGCACCATTCACTACCACTGAAAGCTCTACAGTACCACGACCTGTGATACTAGAAGCTCCTTCGCCCAATTCGAGACACAAGGGCTTCAAATCCTCAAATTTGCAGAACATGTCGCGGTTCCCGCACACATGATGTGATGCACATGAGTCCAGGTACCACTGGCTGTCCTGTGACTCCACTTTGACGCTACAAACACGCGGTGCATCTAGAACTTGTGGTGTGTCAACCACCTTGGCGAACCATGCTTGCTTCGAGAGTTGGCTTTTCGGCGGTGCTTGAGTTGGTCGTCGTCCTCTTCGGTTTCCTCGACCAAGTCCCCTGCCTCGACCACGGGACTGTTGGCCACCTCTTGGAGCTTTGGGTGTGGTGCACTCCCGTGCATAGTGGCCTGTTCTGCCACAGTTGAAACAAACCAGGGACTCGGAGTATGGTTTGGAGCCACTGCTCTGACTGGATGGATCCTGCTGACTGGATGGCGACGTGCTTTTCTGCTTCGAACTCGATTGGTTCATAAAATAGGCCACGGTCGACTCTATAGCTTTCTCGGATTCAGCAGTCAGTTTGCGATGATTAGCCTCTGCAAGTAATGCCTTGGATACGTTGGAAAAAGTAAAATCCGTCTTCGTCCATTGATAAATGGCCTGGACCTGATGGTCGTACTCTTTTCCGATGCGATTGATTAAGAGGTACGCCTTATTTCGGTCCGCTGGCTTTAAATCATCTGCTGCACCGGCCAAGTCGTCTGCTGCTTTTTCCACCCTGGCTATAAACGAATCAACTTCTTCATTTTCCTTCCTTCGGATCAGATAGAAGTTTTCGATGAGTACGGCTTCTCGTGCCAAAGAACTCGGTTCGAATAGCGCTTTTAAATGGTCCCAGACCTCTTTGGTGGTGGCAAACTTCATAGCTGCTGGCTGCAGCCTTGGCACAATGCACTGAAGAATAATAGCATGAGACTTGGCCTTGCTACGTGTGAAGCGGTCCTTGGCATCTTGCGAGGCGGCTGCATCAGGCTCGATTTGCTTTCCGGTTGCAAAAGGCCACAACCCCTTCTCTTCAAGTAAAAGCTGGACATCGATTGCCCACTGGATATAATTGACTTTATCCAGTTTAGTCACACCTGCGGTGGCTGACTTAGTAATATCCTTGTCGGGCATGGTGCAAGAAAACCTGAAATAACAAACAAAACAGCAGTATCGGTGCAAAAATTAGAAATTTTGATTTTTGTACCTTCGATTGCCCAAATTCGATAATTGGGCAATTTTGACACTTAGGCCTAAGCCCAAACCATCCTCTGCTACCAGATCTTGACTTCCTGGAACGGGCTAGGCCTGGGTTCGACGCAGTAGAAGCGAAACGTCGAAATTCCCGGTCCGAAACATCAAAATCGCGTTTTTGGAAATTTTGGATTTTTGATGGAAAATCCCAATCTGCCGTGCCGCACCAAGTGGCCCGAATGCCGCCGGATTTAGCCGCAATTCCCGGCGAAAATAAAGTCGGCTCCAAAAAACAATTTCTCGGTCCTGACGTATGGCTGACGTTGTAGAGGGTCTTGAACTCTATACCTGACATTAATTGCACATGTATAGCCCTATTAGTTGGCCCGGGGCACTCAAATTTGCAATTATAGTGCTTTGGATCCAAATTGCAGCTTGGTCCCTCACTGCTTGCAGTATGCACTTGTCTCCGGTGTTTCTGCTGTGTTTGGTGCGTGTTGTGGCCGCAAACTTTGTTGCTTATAGTGCCAGCTCATATCAGTTCAAATTTCGAGGCAACTCACAAAATATAGGCATCCAAAAAGTTGAAAATCAACAGAGTCCATTTATTAGCATCCATCTTGGATCACAGGTATACAGGAAGTGAGGTAATGATAGGCTCGGGCTTAGAAGCAATCAAGCAAGCTATTAATATCACTTGTAGCCTTGATTGATTGCTTGTCATAAAATATGATTAAGCAAGCAGTAACTGGATAGGAATTGCACTCAGATTAATATCAAGACAGAGAATGACAATTCCTTTTGTGAAAAATTAATAAATACATTTCCAATGATTCAAAACATTTTCCGAACATTAAATAAATATTATTTCACAACTTTGTGCACTCAAAACATTAGCAATGCAAAATAACTAATCATACAAACAACTGAACATGATTTTTGAGCGCACACATGACCAATTAGAATTACAACAGGGGGAAATGCAATAAATAAAATATAAAACACATGTGTCTTAATGTTTTACAATTTCCAACACTAAGACACGGCAATATACACACTAAATGACCCTTGTGCAAAGTATGCGTACTTGAAGAGTACAAGTAATTAAAAACACAAATTCCACTATACTTTGCACGACATATTGGCTGGGGATTGTGCACAATGCCAATGCATCTTGCATTTGTCCAACACATGGCAGAGAATCAGTTCCATTTACACATATTGACATAACTTTGATCTGGCTTCTTCTTTCAATACTACTGGTAAATTTATAATCCTTTCATTATCGCCTGGTACAACTGTTTCATAAACAGCGATCCATTCTTCAACATTTTCAGTTTTCGCATTAAAATCTGGCGGTGTTCTTCTATTTATTGTCATATTATCCATTAATGCTTGAAATTGTTCGGCATCCAATTGTAATCCTATATTGATATCTTGGTTATCCAAGTCCTGTGGATGGTCTATATGTTCGTCTTCTAAAGTTATTTCAGAATCAGTCTCTGTATGACTAGCTTCTTTTAATCGCTCTGAATTAATCAATAATGATCGGAAATCTAGAGCTCTCCTTCTTTCTCTACGTCTTTGTAATTCGTCTAAATTTCTTTGATCTCTCTGCTTAGTCCTTCTTAAATTGTAAACGTCTCTTTCTGTTTGCTTCAAATAATTCAACTGTCTTGGAATATTAATATTGCTTGACTGTTGAGCAACTGATAATGGAGTCTGTTCTATCCGCAATTGACTGTCTCTTTTTATATGATCTGTTAATAATTGTACTGATTCGGACAATTCCTTGCGTATATTTATCTCTACGGGTGTTTGATTTGAAAATGCCAGTATAGATTAATAATGAATATCGAAGATATACCTATATTCATAAATCGTAGAAATATTTTCGTTTTCGTATTATACCCCAAAATATATCAATATTTAAATAAATCTACAGCAAATTAATATGCAAAAAATCTCAATCACAAAATACAAAATAATTAATTACCAAATATTCAATGTATAATTCAGATATTCAAATTGTCTCGTATCAATAGAATAATATATTTTAATTATTTATTACCAATAAAGAAAATTATATAGTTCTCGTCTGACTCGATCCAGAAAAAAAATATTCAACACTATATGTTTATATATTCTGACCCGTGACTCACGCCTTCATCAAGCTAATCTGCATTAAAATAAAATAATATTGGAAAAAGGTGGGAAAAGAGAAAAAAATAGTAATCACATCTCATTTGCAAATTCATGCAAAATACTTTAAACATGTCCCCAAAAAAAAAAATTTCCACTTCTTTATATTTATTAATTCTCATTAACTCTCTTTTTAAGATATCAAACAATAAAAAATTTATCCACATTTATCATATATTCTTATATCATAATTCACAATATTTTCCTTCGGATATTCAAATTCCGTACTATATTTAAACAAAAAGAAAACTTCCGACATCATAGCAGAAATTTGGATTCGATTTCTTTACTTCGCTGTACTATATTAAAACTACTACGAAACAAAAACTGCGTTGTTTCCAGGGTTCTTACTAGGAAAGTATGTCAGTAAATACTTATATTCGCATTCATACAAAATCCGTTCGGTCCTGAAAAATATTTGCATAATTGCTCGGAGTTCGTTCTAGCTAGTTTTTCAATATTTCGTCCAAATTCAAATCTATCGCCTAAATAAAGTATCAAATACTACATTTTTACTGTGCCGTTTCTTATTTTGGCTTCAAATTTCTTTCATCCAATTTATGCATTTTTATCCTCATGCGAGTAAATTTAAATAAACATATGCAAAACAGTTTTTTTTATAAACTGCTATTATGATCATATATGACAAATAAGTTTATGGTTCTCTATTTCAACCATTTCAAATATAATTGTAAACAATAATCCCCAAAAACACATTAGAAAGTAAGGGAAGGGAAAGGAAAAAAAACATTGTCATCCGATATTACAAATGGCAATTCCAAATAAATACTAATAATTCAAAAAAAAAATTTAATGGGTTTTGATGCCTGCATCTCCACCATTTGTTACGTGGCCCATAGGGATGAGTGAGCCAAGCAACAGGTAACAGGTCGCAATCCAACCTACACCTGCTGATTAAGTATTCTAATTTATGTGCGCGATTATGCATTGAGACCGGCTGAATGACGAGTCAGTGTTTAACAATTAACAAAACATTATCTCTTTATTCGGTTGTAAAGATGTTGTTATAAGAGTTAAATTAAAGTTGTTTATATAACCGTTTAAGGAGTGTGTTTGAGAATAACAAAGTGTTATTTCTCAAATGTACAAGTTTTGCAATCATGTGTATATGTGATTTATAAAAATTGAATTGAATTCTAGCTAGTTTTTCAATATTTCGTCCAAATTCCAATCTATCACCTAAATAAAAATATCTAATACTACATCTTTACTATGCCGTTTCTTATTTTTGGCTTCAAATTTCTTTCATTCAATTCATGAATTTTTGTCGTTATGCGAATAAATTTAAATAAACATATACAAAACACTTTTTATAAACTGCTATTATGAGACATATATGACAAATAAATTTATGGTTCTCTATTTCAACCATTTCAAACATAATTTTTAAACAATAATCCCCAAAAACACATTAGAAGAATTTCAAATTTTAAATCTTGGGCCCAATTTTATTCCTAAAAAATCTAAACCAACCAAAATTGACAATCTTAGATTAGCAGTAGAAGCAGAGTGTTTATCACAGCACTATCCACCTCATGAAAAAGCAGTCATCAGAGGTAAAGTTACAGATATTATTAACAAAACTCACCATTCAAAAGTTAACAAACTAGAAACTAAAATAAACAAAATGAAAGAAGATTTTAGAAATGAGAAAATCACTGTTGTACAATCAGATAAAGGAGGCAAGATAATAACTATCAAAGTAGATGATTTAAATCTTAAAATTAAAGAACATTTAGATTCTAACATATATATTAAATTACATAATTTCAACACTAAAAATATTCATAGTTTTGAAAGAAAGGTTCAGGCTCAAATGAATAATTATAACAAGTTAGAAAAATGGAATGCTAAAGTTTACAAATCAATTTATCCTTTACAAACAGGAAGAACTTCTGTTTTAAATGGAAGGATCAAAATCCATAAAGAAGGAACAGATGAGAAGGTTAGACCAGTCATCAACACTAAAGCTTGTACTACTGCTGGTCTGAGTTGGTGGCTGGCAAAACAACTCAGGCTACTTCTTCCCTAAAAGAAATCATCTTATACTACAACCAAAAATTGGGTAGAAGACATTAAAAAAGTAGAGCTGGATGATGATGAACAATTAGCTATTTTTGACATAGAATCCATGTTTCTTACAATAGACAGAAAAGAAGCATTAGATGAACTAACTATAATTCTCAACAAACTAGTAGATGAAAGAGGTTGGATTACCATTGATGAAAAACATTGGGAACCCCAGGAGCTTGTTGATCTGGTTGCATTATGCATGGATGACAATTGTTTTCAGATGGGATGGTTGTGGTTCAGACAAGCCAGTGGAGTCTTTATGGGCAACAGTTTGAGCCCACTATTGGCAGAAATAGTAGCAAGAAAAAAGGAAGACCAGGTGCTTAAAAATATGTCAAAAAAACCCAAATTATTTGGAAGATTTGTTGATGACATGGCCTTGATGACAAACAAACAAATAATTGATGAGTTTGGTACTAACTGGAATCAAGAAGGAACTCTAAAGATCAAATTAGAACGTTCAGGAAGTGAAGTTAAGTATTTAGATACAACTGCCAAAATTGTTAAAAGTAGACTTGGTAAAAATAAGATTGCCACAAAATGGTTACCTAACCAATTTGGTGCTGGAAGGGTTGTACATTGGTCATCTTCACAAAATTATAATGTTAAAAAAGGAATCTTTTGGGGAGGTTTAGATCGCATCAAATTTGCTAATAGTGGTGCAAATACTATTGATGAAGGTGTAGAAGAATGGATCAAATATTTTATTAACAGTGATTATTAACAGTGGATTGATAGAAAAAATCCAGTGTTAAAAGATACAAGTAAGAAATATTTAGGAAGTATATCTAATAACAATAGTGCAGATGAATTTGTATCAGTTTTCAAATTTAAAGGTAAAGTTTCAGTGCATAACAGAAATAGTTTAAAAAACAGACTAAAGATTAATTCTCATACTAATGAGCCAAGAATAGGAGTGTATAAAATACCATGTAAAAATTGTAACAAAGCATACATTGGAGAGACAGGTAGAGCTTTAGCAATTAGAATAATAGAACATAAAAAGCAGTAGAGAAAAAGAATTAAAAAAGTGCTATTTATATCCACATCAAAGACAATTGTGGTACTCATGAAATGGATTGGGAAGGAGCACATATGATAGTTAATGAAAAGAACTGGAATAGACGCAGATCTTTAGAAGGACATTTCATTATGCAGATGATGATTAATGGTTGCTTCATGAATGGTAATGTTGGAATCAAAGACTTAGCTTGGATGAGTATAGCCATTGCCAAGGATAATGAAAAAGACAATATAATGTCTACTATAAATGCTACTATAGAAGAAGAGAATCAAAGAATTCAAAATGAAACAGATAAGCGCCATATTATTCTGGCAAAAAATAGGACCAGAGATGAAAACCAGTTGATTTTGAAAGAAGAAGAAGAAAGGTCTAATAATATTGGAGAAAGAAGCACATCATTGGAAAAAGAA
>JH430474.1:15571-50255 GCA_000239455.1 Strigamia maritima | reverse complement strand
TTTGAAAACCAGGAAACCAAGTCAATCTATTTTATTGCCTCTAAAGTCTGGCTGTAAACTTATTTTGAAAAACTATAATTAAAAACATACACGATTTGTCAATTTTATTTTTTTTATTTTTAAGAAAAAAGTTTCATGTTAATTTACTCTAAGGCTAGGTTCACACTAGAGGTAAAGTAACAGAACGCAAGGAAATAACAGTCTATGATTGGTTGGATGCAAGCCTCCAACCAATCAGAAGCTGTTATTTCCTTGCGTTGCTTTACTTTACATCTAGTATGAACCTAGCCTAAGAATTTGCTTCATTCCAAACGTAAAGTTCAGATTGTGAAGTTATGATGGTGACTAAGGTCACCACTTGGGGTTTCTTGATCACTTGACCAGGTCAGTGATCTGGCTGTAAAGGGGGGAGTTAGGAATTTAGGGATTAAAGATCACTTGCTTTATGACAGTCAACCAAGTTACTTCATGCTTTACATGGTGTCAGAAGTGGGATATGAACCCACGCCCACATTCGTTGAAGATCAACTAAGTAATCTGACATTTTTTCTATCTGTAGTGGATGCATAGCGGTGATATGCTAAGCACTTGGTGTGACGGTTCGGTACAATAGCTGTTGCCAAAATCGCGCTAAGTTCAAAAATGAGAAATAAATAGTTTTTCCTATAACTATTACTTTGATTTATTCATGTGATAAATAAAAAGAGGTATTTCTTATATTTTAATAAATATATGAACTGAAATAAATAATGAATTTGATGATTCATTGTTTTATGCAAATTTGGCATCGATAGGGATCATGGTGAAAGAGACAGGTGTTGAAACGGCCATTGTTTGAGCCAGGAAAGCGTGACCACTTAACTGTCCTAGTAACCAAATTCGTCACTATGATCGCTGAGATCGTGTAGGCAATTCTTCCTGTGCTGATAGGTCCGATTGACCTATACGTACTACGAAACATATACCTGCGTATAGGTCAATCTGACCTATCAGCACAGCAAGAATTGCCTACACGATCTCAGCGATCGTAGTGACGAATTTGGTTACTGGGACACTTATCTAGTCAAAGAAGTAATGGCCGTTTCAACACCTGTCTCTTTCACCATGATAGGGATGATGGTTGTAGCGAAATAGTTAATGTTGTAATGTTTATTCAAGTAAAATAAGACTATTTTAGAAGTAAATTACTTTAATTATATATGTAAATAAAGTTAGCCCTAAATATTACCATGTGATTTTGAATATTTAAGATATTCTCAGAGGTTCACATAACTTTTATCAAGGAAATTGATTTGATTGCATCAAATTAATATGACTCATTATGACTCACTGATATGCAAATCAGATAATCTGCTTATCAATATCTGTTCCCTGATTGGGGGAAACTCAAGAAACCCCTTGGTTTCACAGTATATAAGCTCTTGCAAAAGCTTATTCTAGGCCTCTGTACTAAATTAATGTTGAATCTGTATGATTGTCTATGTGTAACTTGTGCCTGTAACCATTCACACTCATTTTATCACCTTTTGCTTTAAATACGAACCGGCAGGCTGCAAACAACGCCGTAAGGCCGTAGTATGCCGGGCCTGAAAACCCGAAGGTATATGTACCGAGAATATAAGTTGTGCTTTTGCATGTAGGCCAGTCTTATGGACAAAACTTGATTGTATCGAGCTCGCTCGGACCCAACAACAATCGCTACCTGTATCAGGAGAGATTGTTAACTGTCACTTTTTAAGAACAGCACATTCGGTTTAATGCGGCGCGCACTACTCAACCATGATGGCCGAAGGATCTTCTTCGGTTCCCATAACCGACTTTTTCCCGCTAATAATGTTTTACTGTTTATTTTATGCCTCTGAGTTATTGTTATATATATTTGACAATTTTTCTTCGTTTATCTTTTAAAAGGATGAGAAATAAAACCGAATGGATCAAAGTTTGAAAAATATATTTTCCTTTTATTTTATTTCTTTCTTTTCTTATTTTTTCTTTTTTTTTATTTTTATTGTGGATAAAATAGAAAAATGAAACATTTGTTTTTCTTTACAATGTTTTTCGGGCGGAAGACTACCACAAAAACACTTTGGTAGATTATCCCAATTAATTAATCGATTTATTCCCACTTTCCAAATGCAAAAAAAAAAGTATTGATAAAAAAGAAAAATGAATTAAGAGAAAAAAACAACCAGCCATTTTGGAATATTAAAATAATATTAAAACTAGATTAATTAAATGGGTGTATACGAGCAGATTACGTTCCATAATTGATAAATTTAAGTGAAAAAAGATTCAAAAAATGAAGAAAAAAACCAAAAAAAAAAAAAACAAATAAGTTTCCGGCCACCATTTTTAAACCGTTGAAATGATATTTAAGACGCCGCGTTTCGTATTTTGATAGAAAATGAAAAATACATATGTAAATGTTGAGGTTTGGAACGCCCTCGATCGATCGATCGACAGATAGTTACAGAGACAGACAGACACCGAGCCGCCACTTGATCCGTTTTGGTTTTTCTTTTTCTTTTTCGTAATTGCAAGTTCGTGGCTCGTTTTTCTTTCCCCCTCAACTCCACTTTATTTTGTTGATGACTCGAACGGCGTTTGCCCAATTGCTACTCATTGCTCGTGGCGGGTGCGCTTCTTCTTCTTCGGCAGTTTCGCCTCTTGCCACGCCACTTGTGCTACGAAACACAATTTTTTATGAAATTAAATCAAGTTGAATTTTATCAAATTAAATCGAAATTAAACGAGCTTTATCGAATTAAATCGAATTAAATCAAATTAAGTCGAATTAAGTCAAATTTTATCGAATTAAATCAAATTAAATCGAATTAAGTCGAATTAAGTCAAATTTTATCGAATTAAGTCAAATTTTATCGAATTAAGTCAAATTTTATCGAATTGAATCAAATTTTATCGAATTGAATCAAATTTTATCGAATTGAATCAAATTTTATCGAATTGAATCAAATTTTATCGAATTGAATCAAATTTTATCGAATTGAATCAAATTTTATCGAATTGAATCAAATTTTATCGAATTGAATCAAATTTTATCGAATTGAATCAAATTTTATCGAATTGAATCGAATTTTATCGAATTGAATCGAATTTTATCGAATTGAATCGAATTTTATCGAATTGAATCGAATTGAATCGAATTTTATCGAATTAAATCGAATTTTATCGAATTAAATCGAATTAAATCTAATTAAATCGATTTTTTATCGAAATAAATCAAATGAAAGCCTTCGTTCTTTGTTTTTACCCAAATTTTCAGTTTCGTCAAATACAGCCTTCGGTTTCTCCTCATTTTTAATCGGTTTCGGTTTCGGTTTCTCTTCCGTCTTTTTCGCATTTTCCTCGTTTTTATTCTTGATTATCGCTTTCTTATTCTTCTCGTCGTCTTTAACCTTGTTGTTCTCTACCTTAGGTTTCAATTTCTCATTTTCCCCTTTCGCTTTCGAATTATCAGCCTTCGATTTCGCCTTCTCATTTTCGCCCTTTGGCTTCGCGTTATCCGCCTTTGGTTTCACTTTCTCATTTTCGCCCTTCACCTTCGAATTATCAACCTTTGGCTTCGCTTTTTCATTTTCTACTTTCGGTTTCGGCTTCTCATCTTTCGCTTTCGCCGCCTTATTCTCCGCTTTCGGTTTCGCCTTCTCATTTTCCAATTTCGCTTTCACTTTGTCAACCTCCGCTTTGGGTTTCGGCTTCCCTTTTTCATTCTCTCCTTTCGGCTTCGCGTTAGTCTCGATTTTCGCTTTAGTTTCTGCTTTCGGTTTAGTTTCCGCCTTCGGTTTCACGTTTTCAGCTTTCGGTTTCGCTTTTTCAGCGTCTCCTTTGGTTTTTTCAGCTTTGGCTTTCGGCTGCTTGTTGTCTGCTTTCGCTTTCTTGTCTGTCGCATCTGTTTTCGCCGGTTTAATTGTTTTGTTTGTCTTCTCCGCTGGCGCCGTTTTAATCGCTTTGTCGACAGCTGTTTTGCTTTTCTTGTCAGCAGCTGTTTTCGCCTTCTTCTCGTCTCCCAATTGCTTGTTTTTCTCCTGTTTCGCTTTGTTTTCGGCTTCCTGTTTCGCCTTTTTGCTGCCGTCCTCCTTTTTCACTTCGGTTTGCTTCTTTTCTTTCTCTTTTTTCTCCGTTTTCGCTTTGTTTTTATCCTTTTTCTCCGCGACGGGCGTCATTATCTTGGCTGCAATGTAGAATAACATTATTTTACGTCGATTTCGCGTCAAATTTAATAAATGCATCTTCTTTTACTGGGTTTCTTGTCGGGAGTTCCCTCTTTGCTGCCTTTGCTCGGTCGACTGCCGGTTTCCGTGTCGTCATCGCCTTCTTTTTTACGGTTTTTCTTCTCCTTACGCGATAATTGCTGCGTCCATTCTCCTGAAATTGAAAAAAAATCGAATAAATAATTGTGAAATTTTGAAATTTTAGTGAAAATTTTGAATTTTTGGTGAAAATTTTAAATTTCTGGTGAAAATTTTGAATTTTTGGTGAAAATTTTGAATTTTTGGTGAAAATTTTGAATTTTTGGTGAAAATTTTGATTTTTTGGTAAAAATTTTGATTTTTTGGTAAAAATTTTGAATTTTTGGTGAAAATTTTGAATTTTTGGTGAAAATATTTAGAAAAAATCGAATTTTTTGCTGAATTTATTTGGATTATTATTTAAAAAAAAAAAAAAACGATGATGAAATGTCTTTTTTTGGTAATTAATATTTGCAGTTAATAATTAATTATTTTTTTAAACTGAACTTTAGATAAAAAATTAATTTTTTATCTGTATAAGATCTCTGATTAATTATTTAAGAATGAAATCCGATTTAAAAAAAAAAAATGATTTCTTTTGATTAAAAATATCTAAACTCTGTAGATTAGCACTAATTAACTGGATTTCTGGATTAAAAATTTTGAATTTTCATATTAAAAATTCCAAATCCATTTAATCAATTCTGAAGACTTTTGTTATATACCCGTTCCATCATCGGCCTCTTTCTGCTTCTTATTTTTCTGATTCAAATTTTTTTCATTTTTCAAAACCTGAAAATAATTTTTTAAATAAAAATTCAAATCTATTCAATTCAATCACACAAAAAAAGAAAAAAAAAAAAAAAAAAAATAGAAAAATCACTTTGGCATCGGATTTCGCGTTATTTTCCGGCTTATTCTTCTCGTTTTTGCTTTTCGCTCCACCCGCGCTTGATTTCGCTTTATTGCTCTCTTTCGTCTTCGCTTTATTCGACACAACTTTCGTCTTCTCTTTCGTCAAACTCGACAAATCGAGAATCGTCCCGTTCTGCGCTGCTTTCTAAAAAAACGAAAATAATCGCGAGATTAATTCAAATATCCAATTACCAAAACGTGACACGTCATCACCCGAAAAAACGGAAAAAAAACGAAAAATGGGAAAAAAAGGCAAAAAAACGAAAAAACATGAGTAATACTCGATTGTTGCTTAATTGAAAGGTTTTAAACAATGTGGACCTTTGCGATCTTCCTTTTTTGCTGGCAGCTGTTTTTTTGTCGTCTTCAAAGTCAAAACTCGGTGGTTGTTGCGGCGCTTTGAAACCGAATGCGAAGACGAGCAGCGCTAAGCCGATCACGCCAAACACCGGGTAGGCGTATTGTGGCTGAACCACTTCGTAAAACGACATCGTTTTGAAACTAACTCGAACTAAAGCTCACTATTCATCGAAACGAGACACGACGATCGGCACACATATGCAAGTGCTCGCAGCAGGATCCGGAACTATAAGTAATCTAGCCGCGATACGACTTCAAATCTGTCCAGGCAAATGTAATGCCGTAGACAAGAAGGATCTCTCGCCGATGGTGGCGCCAGCTAGCGAATGGCATGAGTCATAACTTAAAGTTATTAATTTTAGGCCTTAAAAATTCAAAAAGCAGACTTAAAAAAATTTAAATCAACAATTTTAGACTTTAAAAATTGAAATTTATCAATTTTAGACTTTAAAAATACTAAAGTTATCTTTTTAGACCGTAAAAATTCTAAATTTATCATTTTAAGCCTTAAAAATTCAAAGAGTAAACTTCTAAATCAACAATTTTAGACTTTAAAAATCAAAATTTATCAATATTAGATTTTAAAAATCAAAATCTATCAATTTTAGACCTTAAAAATTCTAAATTCTAAATTTATCATTTTAGATCTTAAAAATTCAAAAAGTAAACTTAAAAAATCCTAAATCAACAATTTTAGACTTTAAAAATTCTAAATTAATCAATTTTAGACCTTACAAATTCTAAATTTATTATTTTAGACCAAAAAATTCTAAATTTATCATTTTAGACCTTAAAAATTCAAGAGTAAATTTAAAAAATCCTAAATCACTAATTTTAGACCTAAAAAATCCTAAATCACTAATTTTAGACCTAAAAAATCCTAAATCACTAATTTTAGACCTAAAAAATTGAAATTTATCTAGAAAAATCACATTCCACAAGCAATAGATTACTTGTGTCTGGTGCTTACAGCTCTGGTTACTCATGTTATTCGCTAGGTGCGCTGTTATCAATAAAAGTGTTTTACTGCCTAAATTTTATTGACTAATTCATTTACAAAATCGTAAAATAAATTCTTTTTTAAATTTAATATTAAAAATATTAAAAATATATCAAATCAACGCAATACATTGTCGATATCTATTATTGCGACGTCGCCGGAAATGATACAGTATTTTACAACATCACAAAATGGCCGACGGAACACTGTTGATTTGAGTATTTTTTGGCTTCCAAACTCGATGCCCTGATGCCTTGACGAATGTGAGTCTCTGCGACAATTCTCGAACTAAAAGTAAAAAAAAAATACTTTTGCCAGGTGTGAAAATGACGAAAGGATCTTGCAGCAGCAGCAGCGAGACAAAACGAGAAGACGAAAACGAGAAGAAAAACGCGTCATTGGAAAACGCTTTCAAAAAACTCAAAGTTGATCCGGAAAAGTGAATTTTAAAATCCATTTTTTAAAAAAAAAAAATGCTAAAATGCTAAAATGCTAAAATGCTAAAATGAATGTTTATCAGTCACCCTAGACGGAAATCGCGGCACCCGTTCGCCCTGAAGAAGTTCCACGCGACGGAATGTTCGACGGATTCGCGGCGGAGTTTGTTGCGATTCAAGCGGGTCACGCGAAAAGAGGAGAAACCGTCGTTATCCAGTAAAGCGTGTACTAGCAGCGAGCGAATGGAGGAGAATGACGTTACGATGGACGAGTTGGCTAGTTATTTCGAGAATTTCGTTCATATTCCGAAGAAAATGTCGAGCATGGCGGAAATGATGTACACGTGATTGACGGATTTTGTGTTATTTTTTGTAAATAATAAAAAAAAGAAAAAGAAGTGGTTTTGGGTTGTTTTTAGAATCGGAATGTTTGATGTCCGTTTATTCATTTATTTTTTATTTTTAATAAATTATGGTTGTCTATGTGAGTTGTGCACGATGTCGAATGCCGGGCCGATGCGGAGAAAGAAGCGGCGGAGAACGGAGCGGAGTCGGGTTTGAGCTCGGCGCAGATCAAGTCGCATAGTGAAGGGTAGTAGACGGATGCGTGTGCTCGAAACTGCAAATGGAAATGGAAATGGAAATGATTCGCAAATTGATTTGATAAAAGTTTTGTTTTTTATCTCGGAATTTTTGATTGAGATTTGATCAAATTTGAGGAATTGGTTGAATTTTCACAATATTTGGTGATTTTTCCGACAAATCTTGACAAATTGGTTGAAATTTCACAATTTTTGCTAAGTTATTATAAGATTTGATGGAATTTCGATTAAATTCGATGAATCTCGACAAAACCCGGAAGTTTTTGATAAAATTTATCGAATTTTCACAATATTTCGTGCTTTTTCCAACAATTTCGGACAAATTGGTCGAATTTTCACAAAATTTGGTGATTTTTTCCAACAAATTTAGATAACTTATGATAAGATTTGATGGAATTTCGATTAAATTCGGATGAATCTCGACAAAACCCGGAAGTTTTGATAAAATTAGATAAATTTACAATAAAATTTATCGAATTTTCACAATATTTTGTGATTTTTCCAACAATTTCGGACAAATTGGTCGAATTTTCACAATATTTTGTGATTTTTCCAACAATTTCGGACAAATTGGTCGAATTTTCACAATATTTGCTGATTTTTCCAACAAATTGAGCAAATTTTCACAATATTTGAAGATTTTTAGTAAGCTATGATAAGATTTGATGGAATTAGACAAATTTATCGAATTTGGCAACAAATTAGTCGAATTTTCACAATACTTGATGATTTTTTTCAACAAATTTTGACAAATTAGTCGAAGTTGCACAAAATTTGCTGATTTTTCCAACAAATTTAGATAAGTTATGATAAGATTTGATGGAATTTCGATTAAATTCGATGAATCTCGACAAAACACAGGAAGTTTTGATAAAATTCAACAAATATTAGTAACAAATTTGGAAAGTATAAACGATTTATTTTTCGATTACCCGTGAATCGGACATTTTCTGCACTCGAGTGAGAAATAACAATAACAAATTAGTCCACGCTTCCCTGTGTGAATCCGCTTGTAACAACATGAAATATTCGAGTCCTTCCTGACAAATACTAAATATAAAAAACAAAAAAAACATTTAATTTAAATTCATTCAATTTTAGTTGTTTAATTAATTACCTAATGAGCCGGTGCTGTACATCGAGCCAGGCGTCCTGCCGCGACTCGTCCGAGTACATTCGAAAAAGGATGCGGAGTGCGCACGCGAGGCTCTGAGTCTCCTGCTTGAGTAGATTGGGCTTAACGTTGCCGCGGAAACCGGCCTTCCAAAGGATATTGCGCTGGTCGTGGTTCGAGTTGAAGGCTTTGGCGAAACGATGCGATTCGAGCACGCAGTCGACGAGCAGGAACAGCTGGTTCGAGTTAAGATACGGGTACATTCCTTGTTCTTCGCGCTGGCTGTCTTCCGAAATCGCCGATTCCATGTGCATGTCCGCCTTAAGAAACAAAAAAGCGAAATCAGTAATTATGCGCAGAAAATATGCAGCAAAAATGCAGAAACTCAAATTTATGCAATAAAATATGAAAAATTTTGAAATTTTATGCAAATTTTTAAAATTTGCTTTTTATTTCATCGAAATTTTTTTCGAAAATGGTGAATTTTAATCAGAAAATTGTTAATTTGATGGAATGTAGAATTCTCAATTGATTTGTTAAGGAAAATTCCATTTTTATGGAAAATTCCATTTTTTATGGAAAAATTCCATTTTTTATGGAAAAATTCCATTTTTTATGGAAAAATTCGATTTTTTTATAAAAAAAATCGATTTTTTATGGAAAAATTCAGTTTATTATGGCAAAATTCTATTTTTGCAGTTACAAAAGCACCAATTCCATCACAAAATTGATAAAATAAATGCGTACAATGTACGTTATCGGCAGAAAAAGTACATTTTATGCATTTTTGGCCGAATTTGGCAAAATATGAACCAAAAAAAAATTAAACATGAAGAATGCATTTATTTTGCTCGATTTTGTTAATTACTTGTGCTGCCGCCAGGTTTTCCGCGTCGTCTTTCTTGCTCGTCGAAGGATAAAACACGACGTTGTCGATGGTGTTGATGAGTTCCAACTGCACGACGCATTTGATGAGCAAACTCGTGAACAACTCTGTGAATCAAAATGGCGTTATTAGAAAAGCGAAAAAAAGCAAATATTAAGAAATTTTACCGGAAACTGATAATTTAAACGAGTCTTCGTCCTCTTCGCCTTCTGGTTTCTGTTTGGGTTGCCAAGTGAGCAATCGGGCAGGCACGGTCGATCTAAAAATGTCGATCAGACATTGGCAAGTTTTGTCCCAAATGTCGGGCGAGAACTTCATCCCGTTGGAAATGACCAAATTCTCGAGGCAATTCGTCCCCGAACGCGCCAGTTGTTCGTTGTCTACAAATAAAATAAATAAATAAATAAATAAATACAGGCGAGAAATTTACAATAATTTTTAGACAAGTTTGTCGAGTTTTTGGTGATTTTTCCCAATATTTGCTGATTTTTTCCCAATATTTGCTGATTTTTCCCAATATTTCCCAATATTTGCTGATTTTTCCCAATATTTCCCAATATTTGCTAATTTTTCCCAATATTTCCCAATATTTGCTGATTTTTTCCAATATTTCCCAATATTTGGTTATTTTCCAAATATTTGGTTATTTTTCCCAATATATGGTGATTTTTCCAACAAATTTTGACAAATCACATTTTCCCAATATTTGGTGATTTTTTTCCCAATATTCTGCTTTTTCCCAATATTTGGTGATTTTTCCCAATATTTGGTGATTTTTCCCAATATTTGCTGCTTTTTCCCAATATTTGGTGATATTTCCCAATATTTGGTGATTTTTCCCAAAACTTGGTGATTTTTCCCAATATTTGGTGATTTTTCCCAATATTTGGTTACTTTCCAAAATATTTGGTGATGTTTCCAATAAATTTAGATAAATTATGATAAGATTTGATGGAATTTCGATAAAATTTGATAAATCTCGACAAAATACAGAAAGTTTCGATAAAATTCGACAAATTTACAATAAAATTTAGACAAATTTGTCGAACTTTCGCAATAACCGGGAAATTTTTCCAACAATTTCAACAAACTAAATCTTCCATTTTGTATTTACCTTGTTTGACGCACCACTGCAATTGCGTGTAAAGGTCCGATAAAAGAATTGGGCTCAGAGCGTCGTAATATTGCGTAAAAACGTCCACAATTGCGTATAGGGCGTGATTGCACGTCGTGGTCATCCACTCCGCCTTCTGCATTCAAAGTTTTTATATTTTTTTGTGTTTTTAAGAATTTTTTAATTATTTTGTTTTTATACTTCCGTTTGTTGTTCGGGCAATTTCATATTGTCGAAAATGCGAAAGATGATCTGGAAAAGATCCTTCCACCAGTGCAGTTTGAACGAGGTTCCGTAGGTTTTGACGATTTCGAACAAAACGGTGAGCCCTCGCGTCCGCACATCCAATTTACATCGATTGATTATGCACGAGAGTTCGAAGAGAATTGGAAACCAGCCTTTCACCCATATCCTGTCGTCTTCCGGAATGGTCAAATCTTCTATATTGTGTTCACGAAATAACTGGAAAAAGAAAATATGAATTTAATTTGTGTTAACTAGGCCCCGAATATTTATGCAAAATATTTAAGCGCATAAAGTAGGCACCAAAAATGACAATTTATGGAATGAATTAAATTTAAAAATAGTTGAATTGGTGAAATTTTAACCAAAAATGTTTGAATTTGGTCAAATTTTATCCAAAATGTTTGAATTTGGTCAAATTTGTTTAAAATTTGGTTTCATTTCATCTGTTTGATGTTTGAAATTGGTGAATTTTAACAAAAATGTTTGAATTTGGTCAAATTTTAACCAAAAATGTTTGAATTTGGTCAAATTTTAACCAAAAATGTTTGAATTTGGTCAAATTTTAACCAAAAATGTTTGAATTTGGTCAAATTTTATGCAAATTGTTTAAAATTTGGTTTCATTTCATCTGTTTGATGTTTGAAATTAGTGAATTTTAACCAAAATGATTGAATTTGGTCAAATTTTATGCAAATTGTTTAAAACTTAATTTCATTTCATCTTTTTGATGTTTGAAACTGGTGAATTTTTATCACAAAATTGTTAATTCGATGAAATTTCTAGAATTCTCAAAACCTATTTAAATTTTCTGTTATAAAAATGGGTCATATGAATAAAAATGTAGTATTTACTTGAAGCAAAAAGTAAAAGTCAAAGCATTTGCTTTAAGTAGAAGCAACTAGTAAAAGCAAATGCTCAATTTCATATGAATAAACATTTGCTTTCACTCAGTAGCAAAAGCTCTTTTTAGTGAAGGTTTTGCTTCACATTTCTATTGTTAAGTTTCCTGCTTTATTCCGTCATATGAATAAAGTGAAGTTTATGCTTTTACTTCATAATTTTGAAGCAAATACTTTCATTCTTAAGAATAAAATTTTAAGTAAATGCTTTGACTTTGAAGCAAAATACTATTTACTTCGTGCTAGTAGTTTTTACTTTAATTAAAAGCATTTACATTTTTCACTTAAAATTTGTATGAATAAACAGAAGGAAATGCTCTTATTTTTAGCAAATGCTTCAAAGATTTGAAGTAAAAGCATAAACTTCACTTTATTCATATGACCCATTGTCAAATCTGTTGAAATTCCATCACAAAATTTGATAAAATGAATGCGTAAAAGTACGTTTCCGACGGAAAAACCACATTTACGCATTTCTGAACAAATTTGGCAAAATATGCACAAAAAAATAAAAACATCAGCATATTTATGCATTTAACCACACTCTAGTAATGACGACTAAAGTGAGAGATTACAACGGTGTTTTCGCACATTTGGTTTATCCGCTACAAACTTCGTGCAGATCCGGATGAAGCGAATGGCTTCCATACTCGTGTCGGGAAAATTGGCGTTGCAAGCGAACTCCGACAAACATTTAATCGCGTCCTGAAACGAATCGATCAGCGACGAAAAATACTTGTCGTAAATTTGCACTAGAAAGAAAATAATTCTAAATTAACTTTTATCAATTTAATCGGTAGAGAATTAGAGAAATAAAACGAACTTATGATTTTGCCAGTGGTCTGGAAGGCCAACTCGACGATGCTCTCATCTTGGTCGGCGGCGGCCAAGTGGAACACGCTAAAGATGTTCTTCCAGCCCGATTTTATGTTGGCAGCTTGCGAATTCACCATCTGCGCCACACACCGCACAACCATGTCGCGAATAGTCGACGACCTAAACGAAAAATCGAAAAACTAATTCAATTTCTAATGTTTAATAAAAAATTCAATTTTTAATGAAAAAAAATTCAATTTTTAATGAAAAAAAATTCAATTTTTAATGAAAAAAAATTCAATTTTTACTGAAAAAAAATTCAATTTTTAATGAAAAAAAATTCAATTTTTAATGAAAAAAAATTCAATTTTTAATGAAAAAAAAATTCAATTTTTAATGAAAAAAAAATTCAATTTTTAATGAAAAAAAATTCAATTTTTAATGAAAAAAATTCAATAATTTTTATTGGAATAAATCAATTTTTATTGGAATAAATCAATTTTTATTGGAATAAATCAATTTTATTGGAATAAATCAATTTTTATTGGTGAAAAATCAATTTTTATTGGAAAAAATCAATTTTTATTGGGAAAAATCAATTTTTATTGGAAAAATCAATTTTTATTGGAAAAATCAATTTTTATTGGAAAAATCAATTTTTATTGGAAAAAATCAATTTTTATTGGAAAAATCAATTTTTATTGGAAAAATCAATTTTATTGGAAAAATCAATTTTTATTGAAAAAAATCAATATTTTTTTATAAATATCAATTTTTCAAGAGCGAAATTCACCGATTTCTCTTCATTATATGCTCGAACGGACGGAGAAAATCCTTTTGGAAGCGAAAATTAGCGAATTCGCCTTTTTCGATAAACTTCATGCTCAACTGGCGCAACGAGTCAATCGCGAAAAACGCGATGTCTTCATTCGGGTTGCAGCCGACTTTATTGAAGTGCTCGCCGAGGACCTGCCAGATGCGCGACCACTGCAATCGGATACGGCTCATGTTGTAGTACGAGATTTCCACGATTTTCTGCAGGCTGAACATGCGCGGGTGGTTGGTATTGGACAGTTCGTCCAGAGACACGCGGCACAAAGCTTTAACAAAGTCCACGATCGCGTCGCCGTCCAGGCGAATCGAGCCGGTGAAAATGCGATCGACGGCCACGACGACGCTCTGCGAACTCGTCTCGCTGATGGATTCCTGGATACTCGCGAACCGTTTCTGGTCGAATTGGCGGCTCACGCGGGCAACTGCAATTCATTAATTCATTAATTCATTAATTAAAAAATTAATAAAAACCAGATATTTATGTAAAAATGCATAAAATATGCACCAAAAATAACTAAATATACAAAATAAACATTTTTTTCACGTTAAATCACGACATTTCGAAAAAAATTCCAAAAAAATTGATAAAAATTTGACCAATTTTTCAAAAATTTTTGGGAAAAAAATATTTTAGTTTTTAAAAATGTAAATTTTATTTAATACTGAAATTTTGAATAAATTCTTGCATTTTAGCGTTTTTTTGAGTAGGTTTTAGTCCAAATCAACAGGTTTATGCATCTATTTCGTGCATTTCCCGCGAATTTGGCAAAATATGCAAAATATTATTTTTTTATGCATTCATCCGGGTTCTATTCATTAATTTGAAATGAATTTAAAATTGAGCTTTTACAATCCAACGAGTCCAAGTTGAAAGTGGGGCCCTCGGCCATGAGTCGCGGTTTGACGCCGGTGCCGATGAGTTGCGCCAGTTCCAACTGCGAGATACATTTCAGGATTTCCAACCACGATTTGCCGAGATAATTGCCGTCCGTGTGCGCGACGGCGATCAGTGTTTTGATCGTGTCGATGTTTTTCGATTTCATCTCCGTAATCGGCGAATTTGCGGTCAACAATGTGAACCGAGCCAGCGCCTGCACGTAAGCGTCTCGTTCCAACTGAAAATCAAAGAATAATTTAGACGGATAAGAATTATTTGTATTTTTTGTATTAAATTACGGCCATGTGGAAAATACAAGCGATCCGAATCGCGCATCGGATCCCGTCCAAACATAAAAAAGCGATTTCCGGATCGTCGCAATCCTGCAATCCGACACTGAATGCGGCCAAAAACGGCGTCCACGCCATCTGAAACACCCGAAACAAATTTTTAATGAAAAAATGATTTTTTCATTAGAAAATTTTTAATGAAAAATTCGATTTTTAATATTTTAATAAAAAAATCCGATTTTTAATATTTTAATTAATAGAAAAAATCGATTTTTAAAATCATTTTTAATGAAAAAAAATCATTTTTAATGAAAAAAATCATTTTTAAAGAAAAAATCATTTTTAAAGAAAAAATAATTTTTAATGAAAAAAATCAATTTTAATGAAATTTTTGATAAAAACTCAATTTTTGATAAAAAATATATTTTGGTAAAAAATATATTTTTGATAAAAAATATATATTTGATAAAAAATCAATTTTAATGAAAAATCAATTTTGATGAAAATCAATTTTGATGAAAATCGATTTTGATAAATAATCAATGTTTGATAAAAATCAATTTTAATGAAAAAATCAATTTTAATGAAAAAATCAATTTTAATGAAAAATCAATTTTAATGAAAAAATCAATTTTAATGAAAAATCAATTTTAATGAAAAATCAATTTTAATGAAAAAATCAATTTTAATGAAAAAATCAATTTTTAATGAAAAAATCAATTTTAATGAAAAAATCAATTTTTAAAAAGAATCAATGTTTAATGAAAAAAAATTGATTTTTAAAACTAAAAATTAAAATCAATAATAAAAAAATCACTTTAAACATAGGCCGAACATGTTCCAAATGCGTGGCGCTCGTGAACGGAGCTTGGACATGGCTCACGCACTCCATCAACCCCTTGGCCGTCGCCGCCATTTGCTCCATTTCCATATAATACAACAACCGACGTTTCTTTTCGCTCGAAACAACTAAAATACAAACAAAATCGAATTAAATTTCAAAAAAAAAAATAAAAAAAAAAATTTACTTTTCAAACACAGAATACTTTGTTTTCCGGGTTTAGTCGATGGCACCTTCATCCGAATCTCATTACCCGATATCTCATCGTAAATCTCCGATAAATAATTTTCGGGTAAATCTTTGCTGTCATTTATGCCGCGATTCATTTTTATATATTGTTCCTTCGTCATTTTGTTTTTCACTTGCAAACTGTGTAAATCCGTCGTCAACATGATGATAGAATAGGCCAACACGTACGCCGTGTCCGCCGAAGCGAAGATACCGAGTCTAAAATCAAAAAAACCAACAATAACATCGATAAACATCGATAAACATCGATAAACATCGATAAACACGAATAACGCACGTTTGATTGCACTCGCAATATCGACTGGCGAATTTCTCCATCAATCGATCGATTTTCTGGGCTTCACCAGGGAGTCGGAATCCCTCGAGAAACACGCGCAACGCCGAAACAAAGTCTTTATTCGCGAAATCCATTTGGTCCACGTAAGCGCACATCACTTCTTTCGAGAATCTGCGTGAAATAAAAAGTCGATTTTAATTGAAATTTTTGATTTATTCAAAAAATCGATTTCTATTTATTTTTATTTTAAGTGTCGATATACGCACTTGCTGTGATCGCCGAGGAAATCTCCGATCTGGTTTCGGTCCAACCGGTCGTCGGTGTGGAAAAACTGAGCGATTTCCGCCGCGGAATCGCCCAGAAGAGATTGTTCTTGAAGAAACTGCAAACCTCTGGTCGGTTTCCTCGTAAACCTTAAATCAATGTAAATAAAATTACTAATTTCTATGACTAAAAAACATTTTTAAAACAGCATTTATATGCCTATAATACACTTTTATGAGTTTTTAACTAGCCTATAATGCATTTATGTGCGTATAATGCACTTCAATAAGCCTAAAATTATTTATGCGCCTATTAATGAGTCTTTAACGAGCCTAAAATGCATTATATGTCTATAATGCTCTTTAATAATGCATTTTTGTGCCTATAATGCACTTTAATAAGTCTTTAACGAGCCTAAAATGCATTTATGTGCCTATAATGCTCTTTAATAATGCATTTATGTGCCTATAATGCATTTTAATGAGTCTTTAACGAGCCTAAAATGCATTATGTGCCTATAATGCTCTTTAATAATGCATTTATGTGCCTATAATGCACTTTAATTGAGTCTTTAACGAGCCTAAAATGCATTTTCGTGTCTATAATGCACTTAAATGAGTTTTAAACGAGCCTAAAGTGCATTTACGTGCACAAAATATGCAATTCTGGTCTAAAACCATTAATTTCTGCACATATAAATACAATTTTCGTCTAAAAAATGAATTCTAGTCTCAAAAAATTCATTTTTTTTTGTTTTTTGTAAGAATTACAATTCGATGCCCTGCTCCCAAATGTCTTTCTGTTGCTTCTGCACTTCAAACTGCTCCGGATTATCGGCCGTCAACGAACTGACGCTGTCGTAACTGGTGAGCGTGACTTTGCCCGAGTCGCCGTCGTCCGAGGGTTCCTTCACCTTCTCGTGCATGCCCAGATTAGTGGCGTTGGCGTTGGCGTTGGCGTTGGGATTGACGTACAAGTCCTTGCTCCACTCGACCATGCATTTGAGGATGGACACGAGGCATTCGAGGCCTTTGATGCGCATGCTCTTCTCCTGGTTGGGCGACGCTCCCAGCTCGACGGCCTGGCGGCCTTGCGCGATTTTCGACAGGTCGTTGACGAGGCGCTCGAAGATGTTGGCCGCCGCTAGGTCGCAGTCGTAGTTGACGTAGATGTCGACGACGCTCTGCGCGTCGGCGCAAATGCGCGTCAGTGCCTGGATCACCATCCATTTGTGCTCGAATGATGACGACGAGGTTTCTAGGATGTTCAGGAAGATTTCTTTGAAGAATACCTGCAAATAGTTTTAGAAGAATTAATTGTTTTAGGTGTCGACATTTGGTATTGGTTGCCAGGAAAAATTCGATTTTTGGTGGAAAAATTCGATTTTTGATGGAAAAATTCGATTTTTGATGGAAAAAATTCGATTTTTGATGGAAAAATTCGATTTTTGGTGTAAAAATTCGATTTTTAGTGTAAAAATTCGATTTTTGATGGAAAAATTCGATTTTTGATGAAAAAATTCGATTTTTAATGAAAAAGTTCGAAAAAAATTCGATTTTCAATGGAAAAATTCGAAAAAAATTCGATTTTTAATGAAAAAATTCAATGATTAATAAACACATCGAATTTTTGACAAAAACAATAAAATTTTTAATCAGAAAATCCACTTTTCCCAATTAAAAATCCATTATCCACAAAATAAATTCAAAAAAAAATCCATTTCCATCCAAAAAAAATCAATCTATAACTTCCCATTAAACTTACCTCAACTTGCATCTTAAGATGCGTCTTAAAATTAGCCAACAACGCCAAAAAAATCGCCAACGACAACTCAAACACTTCGGGCACGGACGAAACCCCGTTCTTCGACAACGCCACGCACAAATACTGCTTGATCGCCGTCACGAACATATCGTTCGACCGGAAAACCGGCCCCGCGTTCTGCAAAATCGACAACAGCAACTGCAGCGACAAAATCTTGGATCTCAACTCGTGAGACCGCGGATCGGGACTCCCGTCCGACAACTCCTTCTTCGACAGCCGACAGAGTGCGCGGAAAACCAAAAAAGCGTCTTTCTGCAGCACGTGCGCGAATTTGCCCGCGACGTCGTTCACCTCGACGCTCTCCTGCGACAGAGCGCGAACCAAACCGGCCGATTTAATCGCCTCGTCGATAATATCGTCGATAATATCGTTCACGATGTGATTTTCATCAATTTCTTCGTCTTTTTCGACATTTTCCACGTTTTCCTCGTCGTAATTGCAGTCGTTGTCGATGTTTTCGACGTTTTCGACATTTTCCATCTCCATGCGCAGGAAAATCACGTTGAGCATCTGCGTGAGCGTCGCTTTGGCGGTCGTTTGATTGATGAGGTTGCGACTGGCCAGGTAGATGTCGTAACAGGTGCGCACAGCGTCCAGAATGGTGCGCTCGTGGGCCTCGCATTGCGTCGACGTGATGACGGTCAGCAGGGCTTTGATGATTTGTAGTTGAATACCGTCGTCCGTTTGGGGACCCGGGAAACAGAGGCAGATGGTGCGGACTATGCGGTCGATCAGGAGTTTGCCCGGTTGGGTGGGGTCCGGGGTGCTGCCCGTAAGGTGACCGTAGGCGATTAGTTTCTGAAAATGATGAGAATCAAAATAATCATAAACAAAAACAGCGGGGTTTTTTTTTTTGGGGGGGGTTTATTATCAAGCATTTTTGGCCATCTCATAAATCAGAAAAACAACTTTAAGAAGAGAAACGGTATAATCGTCTTTATCAAAATTTGCTTTTTTCATGAAAATTTGCTTTTTTTGATTAAACTTGATTGTTTTTGATCAAAATTGATTGTTTTTGATCAAAATTTGCTTTTTTCATGAAAATTTGCTTTTTTTTGATTAAACTTGATTGTTTTTGATCAAAATTTGCTTTTTTTAAATCAAAATTTGCTTTTTTTAATCAAAATTTGCTGTTTTTAAATCAAAATTTGCTTTTTTTTAAATCAAAATTGGTTTTTTTAAATCAAAATTGGTTTTTTTTAAATCAAAATTGGTTTTTTTAAATCAAATTGGTTTTATTAAATCAAATTAATTTTTTTAAATCAAATTGGTTTTTTAAATCAAAATTGTTTTTTTTTAAATCAAAATTGGTTTTTTTAAATCAAAATTGGTTTTTTTAATCAAAATTTGATTTTTTTAATAAAAATTTCCTCTTTTTATCAAAATTAATTGTTTTTGATCAACTTTTTAAATCAAAATTGGTTTTTTAATCAAATTTATTTTTAATCAAAATTTGATTTTTAATCAAAATTTGATTTTTAATCAAAATTTGATTTTTAATCAAAATTTGCTTTTTTAATCAAAATTTGCTTTTTTAATCAAAATTTGCTTTTTTTAATCAAAATTTGCTTTTTTTAATCAAAATTAGTTTTTTTTATCAAAATTAATTGTTTTTGATTAACTTTTTAAATCAAAATTGGTTTTTTAAATCAAAATTGGTTTTTTTAAATCAAAATTTGATTTTAAAACAAAATTTGCTTTTTTTAATCAAAATTTGCTTTTTTTTAATCAAAATTTGCTTTTTTTAAAATCAAAATTGAATTTTTTATATTTTACAGTAACTTAATCGTTGGATATTTCAACATCCCACATTACTTGTAAACAATCCAACGCCGTAATAACAATTTTAGGCGTCTTCGACTGACAAGCCAATTCAAACGGCAAGAAATATTTACTCGCATCGCTATTCGTCGTCAACGACTTAGGCAACGGCAAAGCCGACGACGAATTCTCATCATTCCTAAATCAACAAAAAAACAAAAAAAATCATTTAACCACAAATTACCACCTACAACATCCAAAAACCACCTTAAATTCCCACTGTCGCTCTTGATCTCCTCTAAAATAAAAATAAAGAAAAACAAAACAAAATTAATAAATAGACACAAATTCCAACCGGTTTCATACCCAGCGCCTGCTCGCACGCCCGCTTGAGCTGATGATGGTGCGACTTCTTCGTCTCCTTTTCGCTTAAAATCTTTTCCAAAGCACGAATAATAAACATTTCTTTCGTCTTTACAGTTTCATACATGATAATCCGCTCAAATTCTACATCTTTGGATACATAGCGGCCATTTTTGATTGATCATGTGGCAATAAAGTGTCAAAAATCACCGCATATGTCGCGACAATCATCCGCACAATACGGCTCCCCGTGTTAATTCGGGCTTTGGTCTGTGGCTATCCGATTTTATTCCTATTTCCAAAGCATCGGCAATATGGTAAGCGCGGTGACGTTTTTTGCGATTTAAAATTGATATTAACGTTTTTATACTTTTCTTAAATAGAAACCATTGATGTTACACGGTCACGAGCGTTCTATAACGCAAATCCGATACAGTAGAGAAGGAGATTTGTTGTTTTCGTGCTCGAAAGATAGCGCGCCGACCGTGTGGTATTCGCTAAATGGCGAACGACTCGGCACGTTCTTGGGGCACACGGGCGCCGTTTGGTGCATCGACGTCAATTGTAATTATTTATTAATAGAAATGTGATTTTTTTTAAAAATTATTTACTATTCTTTCATTGTAGGGGATACGACTAAAGTTGTTAGTGGATCCGCGGACAACTCTTTGATATTATGGGACTGCGAAACTGGCAGACAATTGTCGAAAATAATTACAAAATCGGCCGTTAGGACTTGTAATTTTTCATACAGTGGACGTCAGTTGTGTTTCACGACTGATAAACAGATGGGACAGTTGTGCGAGCTTCACGTGATCGATATCGCCAATATGGCGGGCGAAGAACACATTAGTAAAATGAAAAAAAGAAAAAAAAATTGAAAATAAATATTTATTCCATTAATTTTTTAATTTTTCAATTTTTTAATTTTTTAGACGAAATGAGTTGTCGACAGACGATTAGTATGTCGGAAACCAAAGTGACGAGCTGTATGTGGGGTCCGGTGGACGAATATTTCATCACCGGACACGAAAACGGCGAAATCGCGCAATTCGACTTGAAAACGAGCGAGAAAATGAAATCCGTGCGCGAACATTCGCTCGCCATTAACGATCTGCAGTTCAATAAGGACCAAACGATGTTTATTTCCGCCTCAAAGGATCACACAGCCCGAGTATGGCGGAGTATTGATGTTTTGAAAAGTGTTTTTGGATGAATTAAAGTGAAATTTTGTTTGCAGTTGTACGATACGGAGAGTTTGGAAGTGATGAAAGTGTATAAAACGGAGCGGCCGGTCAATTCGGCAGCTATTTCGCCCATTAGAGATCATGTGGTTCTTGGAGGTGGTCAAGAAGCGATGGATGTGACAACCACGTCGGCGAGAATTGGAAAATTCGACGCTCGTTTTTATCATTTGGTGTTTGAAGAGGAATTCGGACGGATTAAGGGGCATTTCGGACCGATTAATACCGTCATGTTCCATCCGGATGGCAAAAGGTGGGCGAAGAAGTCAGATTTTCAGATTAAAACGTCAGATTTTAATTTTTAGCTAAAAAGTCAAATGTTTAATTTTTAGCTAAAAAGTCAAATTTTTAATTTTTAGCTAAAAAGTCAAATTTTTAATTTTTAGCTACAAAAGTTAAAATTTCAGCTGAAAGTCAAATTTTCAACTAAAAAAATCAAAATTTCAGCTATAAAGTCAAATTTTTAATTTTTAGCTAAAAACTCAAATTTTAATTTTTAGCTACAAAAGTCAAAATTTCAGCTAAAAGGTCAAATTTTCAACTAAAAAAATCCAAATTTCAGCTAAAAAGTCAAATTTTTAATTTTCAGCTAAAAAGTCAAATTTTTAATTTTGAGCTAAAAAGTGAAATTTTTAATTTTTAGCTACAAAAATCAAAATTTCAGCTGAAAATTTTGAGCTAAAAAGTGAAATTTTAATGTTTAGCTAAAACGTCAGATTTTAATTTTCAGCTAAAAGATCAAATTTTCAACTAAAAAAGTCAAATTCTGAGCAAATTTTGAGCTGAAAAGTGAAAAGTCAAATTTTAAGCCATAAAGAATTGTTTGCAATGTTTCTAAAAATGTTTCTAACATTTTCTTTCCGTTTTTACAGTTACAGCAGCGGGGGTGAAGACGGTTACATTCGAATTCATAATTTCGATCCGCAATACTTTGATTTTCAAATGGAGCAGTGAATAATGAATAAAATTGGTTGTAAAACGTTTTTGTTTGTTTTTGTTTTGTTTTTAAAACATATTTACAAACGAGCCCGAAAATTTCCCTATACAAATCATTAAGTACTTAATATATTTTAAACTATTTGCAATTAACGGAATGATGGGGTGATTGATGGATTATTTTTATTTTCGATGAACTGCCGTCGCGGATGACGGCATCGTGTGCGATTTTGTCAGCGATCGATATGGCTGCCGCATCGAGGACCTGTCAATGAAAAAATCATTTAATTCGGACATTTAGAATTATTCAATTAAATTATTTATACCGGGGCGATATTCGGTTTCCTTCCTGCGCGGCGTATCCGACTTTCTGCACCTTCTTGCTCAACCTCGAGACCCACGACTTCTGCTCGTCGATGCTGGCCGCTAGTAGCAATAACTCCTTGGCCGTGTTGGCGTCGTAGTTGACTTTGCAAGGCGCCACTGCCTCCTCTTTCCTCTCCAAATGATCCCTGTGAATCTTAATGCGACAACCTAAAGGAAAAAAATGAAATATTAAAAATGGAAAAAAATGAAAATATGAAAATAATATGATTTTTAAAAAGAAAAAATGGAAATAAAATGATTTTTAAAAATGAAAAATAAAAATGTAAAATAAAAAAATGGGAAAAAATGGAAAAAATGAAAATAAAATGAATTTTAAAAATAAAAATAAAATAAATAAAATAAAAAAATGAAAAATAAAATGAATAAAATAATAAAATGAAAAATAAATAAAAAAAATGAAAAATAAAATGAATAAAATAAAAAAAATGAAAAATAAAATGAATAAAATAAAAAAATGAAAAATAAATAAAAAAAAATAAAAAATAAAATGAATAAAAATGAAAAAAATGGAAAAAATGGAAAAAATGGAAAAAATTGAAATAAAATGAATTTTAAAAATAAAAATAAAAATGATTTTGAAAAATGAAAAATGAATAAAATAAAAAAATGAAAAATAAATAAAAAATAAAATGAATAAAATAAAAAAATGAAAAAAATGGAAAAAATGAAAAAAATAAAAAAAAAATGGAAAAAAATGGAAAAAAATGGAAAAAAAGGAAAAAAATGGAAAAAATGGAAAAATGGAAAACAATAGAATAGAAAAAATGGAATAAATGGAAAAAATAGAAAAAAACGGAATAAACGGAATAAATAGAAAAAATGGAATAAATGGAATAAGGTGAAAAAAATAGAAAGAATAGAAAAAAAATGAAAAAAACGGGAAATAAAGGGAAAAAATGGGAAAACGGAAAAAATAAAGGTAAATTTTTCAAAAAAATGAAAAAAAATGGGAAAAATAGAAATAAAATGATTTTTAAAAAGTGATTTGTGAATTACGTCGACACTCGAGACCGGGCGGCGGTTTGATCAATTGCCAGAGAGGCCGGGAGCAGACTTCGCAAGTGGTGGGGAAGCGGAAATTGATGGGGACGAAGTCGTGTCCCTTGTGGTTGACCATGCCCTTGTGCTCCTCCTTAGGCAGGAGTTCGAGGTGGTGCAGGTGATGAGCATTTTCATCGGGTTTGCGACTTTCGCCTTCCCCGGCGTATAGTAATTGAAATATCCTAGGAATATCTTTGGCATCGGCTCGGATCACGTCCCCTTGCGTCACCGACCGAACGTGGAATAGTTTACTGCAAATAATTCAAAAAAATTAATTTCCTAAAACGTCTCGATATGTTGACCCATGTTGACCAATTTATTTAATCAATTATTTTTATCAAATTATCTGTCGAAATTGACAAATTTTGATGAATTTTTATCGAATTCTGACGAATTAGTGTCGAAATTGACAAATTTTGATGAATTTTTATCGAATTCTGACGAATTAGTGTCGAAATTGACAAATTTTGATGAATTTTTATCGAATTCTGACGAATTAGTGTCGAAATTGACAAATTTTGATGAATTTTTATCGAATTCTGACGAATTAGTGTCGAAAATTGACAAATTTTGATGAATTTTTAACGAAATAGTGTCGAAATTGACAAATTTTGACGAATTTTAATGAATTTTTAACGAATTAGTGTCGAAATTGACAAACTTTGATGATTTTTATCGAATTCTGACAAATTTTGACGTATTTTCGACTACATCCGACAAATTAGTAAAAAAAATTAAAGAATTTGTAAAAAAAAAATCATCTTCTGACGCAAATCCAGCAATTTGAACGAATTATGATGAATTTTCGACTGTTTCCGACAAATTCTAAAAAATTCTAAAAAAAGAAACATCTTTTGACACAAATTCACCAACTTGAACGAATTTGAACGAATTTGAACTGATTTTCAACAAAATTTGAACAAATTCCGTCAACTTCTACTAATTCTGCCAATTTCCAAATCAAAGGCCAAACAAAACGTGACATCAATCAACTGACAAACTGCCCGTACTTGAGATCCAAAATAAGCACCGGATCCGCATTCTGTTTATCCGTCTCAGAATTATAAAAAAAATCTTCCTCGTGCTGACCGTGACGTATTGGCGCCTCCATCCGTGGCGCTTGATATTCTGTTTATTCGGTACGGACAACCAGCCCTCGAGCCGAATTCCGCCGAACCCGTCCTCCGAGCATTCGTTCTCGAGGCCGCCGCTGCTGACGCTGCACGTGTCGCAGTTGATCCGCTGCTGCAGCAGCTCGATCTCGGAATCCTTCGAGTCGGCCTCCATCTGCAGGCGCAGGCGCGCTTGGCTCTCGTCGTAGAGGATCGATTGGATTTCGTTCATCTCCTTCTGCGATTTGATCATCGCTTGGTTGAATTTCTCACGTTCCATCGTCAGTTCTTGTTGTAACCTTCGATTTTCTTTCTCTTTTTTGCGCAGATCGACGTTGGAGCTGGTCATTTTCGTCCTGCCTTTGGCGAGGAGTACGAAATCCTTGCGGTTCATCACTTCGGCTAGTTTGTTGACCGCTTGTAGTTTCAAAACCTGCAAGCATATCCTCAAAAGTCAATTTTGAAAACTAATTTTCAACTAAAAAGTCACATTTGGACATTAGAAACTAAAAAGTCAAATTTTGACGTTAGAAACTAAAAAGTCAAATTTTGACGTTAGAAACTAAAAAGTCAAATTTTGACGTTAGAAACTAAAAAGTCAAATTTTGACGTAAAAACTAAAAGTCAAATTTTGCACTAAAGTGTCAAATTTTGAGCTAAAAGTCAAATTTACACTAAAAAGCCATATTTGGAGCTAAAAAGTCAAATTTGGAGCTAAAAAGTCAAATTTTGAGCTAAAAAGTCAAATTTTGAGCTAAAAAGTCAAATTTTGAGCTAAAAAGTCAAATTTTGAGCTAAAAAGTCAAATTTTGAGCTAAAAAGTCAAATTTTGAGCTAAAAAGTCAAATTTTGAGCTAAAAAGTCAAATTTTGAGCTAAAAAGTGAAATTTTGAGCTAAAAAGTGAAATTTTGAGCTAAAAAGTGAAATTTTGAGCTAAAAAGTGAAATTTTGAGCTAAAAAGTGAAATTTTAAGCTACAAAGTCAGATTTTGAGCTAAAAAGTGAAATTTTGAGCTAAAAAGTGAAATTTTGAGCTAAAAAGTGAAATTTTGAGCCAAAAAGTCAAATTTGCACTAAAAAGCCAAATTTTGAGCCAAAAAGTCAAGTTCACAGCTAAATAGTCAAATTTTCAATGAAAAACTCCAATTTAAAGCAAACTTTGAACAAAACTTTTCACCTGTTCCTGCTTCAATTGCTTCCTGATGCGATCCAATTCGTCGGGTTGGTTGCTCGCATTCATCGCATCTTGTTGCAGCGCGTGTATCTGTTTAGTCAATTCCTCCTTCTCGACCTCCAGACGGCTCTTCAACTCGGCTTCTCGCTCCTTGGCGCCGCTCATCGCGTTGTCCCGATTGGTCAATTCCATCTTCTGCCTGGAAATGAGTTCCTTGATCTCGAATTCCTTCATCGTCTTCTCCTTCTCCAGATCAGACACGGTTTCCTCGGCGATAGAACGCGCGAGCGCCTCCGAATCAGCGCGCGCGCAAGTCAACTCCAGTTGATGCGCTATGTTGATCCGTTCCAACTCGGTCTCCTGGACGGCGCGCGATTTCTCATCGATTTCCTCCTTCATTTCGCGCACTTGCGTTTTGTAAAGAGTCTAAAAATGTAAAGAAAAATAAAATAATTTAAATTTTGAATAATTATCAAATATTTTCGATGGAAAATTGTAAATTACACAAAAAAATTGCTCCGCCTCCAATTGGTCTTGAAGTTCCTTCATTTGTAGATCGTCGACGGATTTTGTTCTAAAAAAAAAAAAAATTTAAATTAATTTGATATTTTTATTTGCGTTAATTATATTCAGAGCCCGGATATTTATGCAAAAATAAAATATTTGTTTTACCGCATATACTCGCATATAAGTCGAGGATTTTTGAACCTAAATTTTTTATTTTATTTTATTTTTTTTTATTTTTTTTTTAATACTTAAAATGGCTATTGACCCTCGTATAAATCAAACCAAATAAAAATAAAATAAAAAAATAAAATTTAGGGGATCGATTTATACGCTTTTTGGCCCGTTTTAAGTCAGGGTCGACTTATACGTGAGTATATATGGTATGTACATTAAATATGCACGAAAAATTCGAATTTCTGCAATAAAAAATAGCAAAATATGCTAAATTAAATCTAAAAATGGTTGAATTTCGTATTTTTATCCAAAATTTTATCAATTTGTTCAAATTTTATGCAAATATTTTTTAATTTCATTTCATTTCTTAGAAAAAATCAAAAAAAAAAATTGAAATTGGTGAATCTTAATCACAAAATTGTTAAATTTCATGAAATATGTTGAATTCCCAAAAATTACCCACATTTGCCATTACAAAACTAAAATTTTGAGCTAAGAAGTCAAATTTGCACTAAAATGCCAAATTTTCAGTCAAATTTTGACGTAAAAACTAAAAAGTCAAATTTTGAACTAAAGAGTCAAATTTTGAGCTAAAAAGTGAAATTTTGAGCTAAAAAGTGAAATTTTGAGCCAAAAAGTGAAATTTTGAGCCAAAAAGTGAAATTTTGAGCTAAAAAGTGAAATTTTGAGCTAAAAAGTGAAATCTTGAGCTAAAAAGTGAAATTTTGAGCTAAAAAGCTAAATCTGATAAAATGAATGCGTACAAAGTACATTTCCGACAAAAAAAGCCGGCAAATTTTTCCCATGCATTTATGCATTTATCCGGGCTCCAATTATATATATATATATATATATATGTATATATATATATATATTATATATATATACGTTCTGTATTTTCTGTAGGCCCTCTTCGAGGTTCTTCTTGGCTTCGCGAAGCTCGATGACTTCCTTCGAAGCCTGTTTATCTTTGGCTCTGAGAATTGCCAATTCGGAAGTATGAATCGAAAGTTCTCCCTGCAAAACGCTTCGCTTTTCCGCTTCTTGTTCCACTTGCACCAACAGCCTTTTTAATCTTAAAAAAAAAAAAAAATACTGAATAAATTAATAAAAATAAAAAAAAAAAAAAAAATACGAAAAATTATTATTCAAATCTACTTTTTCCACTTCCTGTCGATTTTCGTCTTCGAGCCGCTGAATCTGTTGCTGCAACCGACGAAGATCGACCGACATAATAGAAACTTGCCGTTCCTTCTCCTGCGCCGACACCTCGCACCGTTGCCTCGCCATCCTCTCGTCTTCCAACTTCATTTGCATAGCTAGAATTAATTAATCAAAATTAACACATTTTTTAAACATATAATTAACATATCCCAACATTTAAGCGCCTCCATCTTGGCTTCCTCGTTGGTCAACAAATTCTTGCGATCCGCCTTCATCGAATCCACGTCGATCTGATGCGCGCGTTTCTCCTGCTCGTACGTCAACTTGACATTCTTCAACTCCAACTCGACCGTCGCCTTCGCTTTCTCCAGCGTCGCCATCCGATCATTCAACGATTGATTTTCGGCCGTCGCCGCCGCTTCCCGCTCCTTCAACCGCTCGATCTCGCTCAACAACGCTAATTTACGCGACTCCAACTCGGCGCTTTTGTCCGAAACGCGACTGCGCGAGTTCCTTTCCTGCTCCAGAAGCGCCTGGAGGTTCATAACGTCCCGTTCGAGGCTCTCTTTGGCGTTGAGGAGATCGATGGCTTTCTCGTTGAGATCGCGCAACTTCTGTTCTTTAGTCAAATTGCCCATCGACAACTCGGCGTTCACTTTTTTCATCTTCGCGGCCCCTTCCGCTTCGAGTTTCAGTTTGTCGTTCAGTTCCGTCACGTGACATTCGAGGCTCGACAGTTTTTCGAGCGATTGCTGATTGGTCTGCACGCGTCGATTCATCTCTTCTTCGAGTTTCAGTTTCATTTCCTGCAGTTTCGATTCCAATTTGCGTCGAGTTTCGTTTTCCATTTCGTATTTTCGACTCGTTTCCTTCGATTCGTGTTTTAACATGGCGTTCTTGTGTTCCAGTTCGCGGTTCTCGTCTCGGATGTCCGATTCCTGTTTCATAACCGCGTCCAAACGACTCAAGATGGCGCGATATTTGGCTTCGGCTTCGTTGCGATCGCTTTTTTCCGCCGTTAGGGCCTCCTCCATCTTGCGCACGACCTTAAAAGAATATTGTTTCGTATTAATTGATTTGTTTTTTTAAATCGTGAGTTGGTTACTGGGTTATTTGCATCCACCTGTTTTGATAAATAAAGGGATTATTGAAATGTTGGATTTTTTTTGTTTTTTTTTTACCTCGTCATTTTCAACGTTGATGCGGTGGAGAAGTTGGTAGTCTTTGGAGTAGGTGAAGCCGATGAATGGAAGGTGGTTTCCGGCAAAGGCTTTCGGGACGGGGAAGTTTTCTTCCGGGCCGTCTTCTTTTTCTATTTCGTCGAAGTTGGACGTGTCTTCGTCGCTGGTCAGTTCAGGAACGACGGGTGGGACGCCTGGGAAGGAAAAATTGCAAAAATTATAATAAAGTTATCGTAGAAATACGATTTACGAAATGTCGACACATTGTCACGTGGTTTGAAATAGAATAAAATAGAATTTGCTCGTTTTATCGCATTACATTCGATTGTCAAGTTAACATGACTCTTGGTGAGGTGCTGTAATTGAAAACTTTTCAAAAAAAACCGTAAAATCGTCAATTTGCGATATAAATTGAACATTTCCGATATAATGCGATATAAATGGAGAAAAAATTCAATATAAATGCAAAATTTTGCGATGAAAATGCAAAAAATTCGATTTTAAATGCAAAAAATGAAATTTAAATGTGATTTAAATGCAAAAAATGAAATTCAAATGCGATTTAAATGCAAAAAATGCGATATAATGAGAAAAAATGCGATATAAATGCAAAATTTTGCGATGAAAATGCAAAAAAATTCGATTTAAATGCAAAAAATGAAATTTAAATCTCATTTTTTGCATTTAAATCTCATTTTTTGCATTTAAATCTCATTTTTTGCATTTAAATCTCATTTTTTGCATTTAAATCTCATTTTTTGCATTTAAATCTCATTTTTTGCATTTAAATCTCATTTTTTGCATTTAAATCTCATTTTTTGCATTTAAATCTCATTTTTTGCATTTAAATCTCATTTTTTGCATTTAAATCTCATTTTTTGCATTTAAATCTCATTTTTTGCATTTTAAATCTTATTTTTGCATTTTAAATGCAAAAAATGCAATTTAAATGCAAAAATTGCTGTATAAAAAGCGATTAAAACGCAAAAAATGCGATTTTAATACAAAAATTGCGATTTTAATCCAAAAATTGCGATTTTAATCCAAAAATTGCGAATTAAATCCAAAAAATGCGAATTAAATCCAAAAAATGCAATTTAAATCCAAAAAATAAATTTAAATCCAAAAAAATGCAATTTAAATCCAAAAAATGCAATTTAAATCCAAAAAATGCAATTTAAATGCAAAAATTGCGATTTAATTACGATACGTTTGCAAACAAATTGAAACGCAATAAAATTTAAAAAAAAACCAAAAAGAAATGATTTCTCATCCTTACAATCTCGAATCGTATCGAAAGTCCACTGATCATTCTGAAAAAACGTCTGCCGCTTGATCTCCTCGATCCCATTCCTCCCCAACCGCTGCACGCGATCCGTCAAAAAAGCGCAAATCAACTGCTTCGCATCGATCGACATCTCAACATCATCCGGGAACCCGAGCGAGTTCTTATGATCCATAATCTTGCCGTACGTGCCCACGAGCGAATCAGCATAAAACGGCGTGTCGCCAACCAACATCTCGTACAACACGACGCCGACCGACCACCAGTCGCATTCGCGACCGTACAGTCCTTCGCCGCCCTGCGACTTGAGAACTTCGGGCGAGATGTAATCGGGGGTGCCGACGGCCGTGTCGGAGCGCACGAGGCCGTCGACGTCCATCTTCATGCAGGTGCCGAAATCGGCGAGCTTGAGGTGGCCGTGTTTGTCGAGCAGCATGTTGTCGGGTTTGACGTCGCGGTGAACGAAACCCATCGAGTGGATGGCGTCGAGCGCAAGCACCACTTCGGCGCAGTAGAATTTCGCCCACTTTTCCGGCACGTCGTAGTTGGCCATTAAGTTGACGAGGTCGCCGCCAGGCATGTAGTCCATCACCATGTATAGGTATTTGTTGTCTTGGAATGCAAAGTGCAGTTGTACGATCCAGTCGCTGTTCGCGTGAGCCATTATGTCGCGCTCTTCCCAGAAGAACGCCGAATCCGATCTCTTGATCTGAAGTAATCGAGAAAAACAAAATTAATTAAATAAAAATAAAATAGATTTTATATCGAAAAAAAATTTATAAAATTCGTTTTATCCAAAATTTTATTCAAAATCTAAAAATTGTTGAATTTGGTAAAATTTTATGCAAATTTATCGAAAAAAATTAATTTTTTAATTTGAAATTGGTGAATTTTAATCACAAAATTGTTAATTTTATGGAATTTATTGAAAAAAGTGTCAAATCTTGTGAAATTCCATGCGGAAGCATTGAAAATATGCATTTACGCATTTTTGGTCAAATTTGGCTTTTATGAAGCTGAATTTGGCAAAATATGCACACAAAAATAAAAACATATGCATTTAAGCATTTTTCCTCAAAATTATCGTAAAAACAAAATTAAAACTTTTCCGTGTAAAAATCCATGTAAAAAATCGAAAAACGCAATTTTTTTACGACATAAAAATTCCGTGCAAAAATCGAAAAACGCAATATTTTACGATATACCGCATCTAAAAAATCGAAAAACTCAATTTCTTACGATATATCGTATAAAAATCCATGTAAAAAATCGAAAATCCCAATTTCTTACGATATATCGTATAAAAATCCATGTAAAAACCGAAAAGCCCAAATTCTTACGATATATCGTATAAAATCCATGTAAAACCGAAAACCCAAATTCTTACGATATATCGTATAAAATCCATGTAAAAATCGAAAACGCAATTTTTTTACGACATATATCGTATAAAAATCCGTGCAAAATCAAAAACGCAATATTTTACGATATATCGCATCTAAAAATCGAAAACCCAATTTCTTACGATATATCGTATAAAAAATCCGTGTAGAAAATCATTTCTTACGATATATCGCATAAAAATCCGTGTAGAAAATCGAAAAACGGTATAAAAATTCATGTAAAAACCCGAAAAACCCAATTTCTTACGATATATCGTATAAAAATCCATGTAAAAAATCGACAAACCCAATTTCTTACGATATATCGTATAAAAACCCACGTAAAAAATCGAAAAACGCAATTTTTTTTAAATTTACCATCTCAAATTTACTCAACAACTTCATCGCATAAACTTGTTTCGACGACTTATGCCTCACTAACTGAACTTCGCCAAACGCCCCTCGCCCAATCACTTTAATCAAATGAAAATCATCGCTCTTCATCCTCGTATCAATCACATCATCCGCCCCTTTCTCATCTAAAAACAAAAAATAAAAAAATCAATAAATTAAACTTTTTCAAAACTCAAATCATCTTTAAATATCAAAACTCACAACGAGTCATAAACGCCTCAACATTTTTTAATCCTCCTCAACGACGGATATCCGCAATCCGCAACGAGCGCCTGCACCGAATCCTATAGAAAAAGAAAAAATAATAAAACAAAATCAATAAATAATCGATAAAATTGAATTTTTCAACAATTTTTTTCACAACCAATAATCCGTCGACGTTGATCTCGGATCTCGGGTTAAGCAGTTGCCTCTCGAGGGTCTGAAGACGTCGCCGCCGATCGGGATCCCCAATTTTATCCATGTCACAATGAGTTTACAAAGTGCATTCATTCATGAATCCTCAACTATTTCATCGGGTTCACGGACCTGGACCTGGACCTCCGCAATTTCAATAAATCAATCGATCAATCGATCAATTGTAGCTGGAAAAACCGTTTAAACCGCGTCCAAAGCGTCATGAATTTATAATTAAAAACGAGCGGTTTGGAATTGCGTGTGAAAATCTTGACGAATATTAATCTAGAAATGTTTTTTTAAAACTTTTATCAACTCCCACAGATATGAGCAACAACCATGGCGGCCAAAAAATAAAGGAGAAATAAAAGTTACCCATAATTCAATGTTATGACGTCATTATTTCACGTGTCGCGATGAAAAATGGGATTTTTTATGAGGGAATCAAAGTGATCTCGGGTTGGATTTTTTGAAATAAATTCGTTTTATTCATAACTCGAAATAGTTGATTACAGTAAAAACGAGAAATAAACATAGAATAAAGATTAAAAGAAAATAAAAAACGCTGATGGTTGCTGTTTGGAATAAAACATAAAAAGAATGAATTATAAGAATTATTTCGTTTTTTTTTTGTTTTTTTTTAATTTTTTTGTCTAAAAAAATTTTTTTTTGAAATTATTAAAAATTCCATACATTGCTTGGGTACGTGAAGAATTCGAATTTGATTATCGACCGAAATACTGATGAGCGATGCATCGCGGTCTCCGGTTACTAAAGGGCCGCCATCTTGGCTACAGGGAACGAATTCCAAACCGGTGACGAATATATTGTGTACACCGGGCGCGTGGATCAATTTCTATTAAAAAAATCAAAAAAAATCAAATATTAATCATTTAATCGATTTTTATCGCTTTTTAACGATTTTTACTTGTAAACTAAAAGTGATGTAAACGTCCACATTGCCGGACATCGTTCCCAATGCTAAAAATCTGCCGTCATCGCTGTAAAATGTCAAAAATTATTAAATTTTGTGTTTTTTCGTTGTTTGATCGATCGATCGATCGATTGACACCTGATGGCCATCGAGGATGGGACGTCGGTGCCTACGACTTGTTGTTTGAGGGGTTTGTAGGTTTTCGCATCCCATTTGACTAAGTAGCTCTCCGACGACGGTTTCGATTGTTTTAGAATGGGAATGTGCGAAGTGTACAAGCAAATTCGTTTTTTGTCGCCTTCTACGGTGCCGTATCTGGAATTAAATTATTTTTTATTTATGTTTTTGTTTTTTTTTTTTTTTTTTTGTTGTTGTATTTTTTGTTGCCTGCAATTTCTGATGCGATATTTTTGGTTGTTGTTTGCGGGTGTCCATAATAGTTCGTGTTCTTTAGATTGGTTTTTGAAGTTCCAGATGTAGCCGTGGCCGTCTCTCGATACACTGACGACCTGTAATTGTTGGAAACAAGTTAATTTTAATCGAGGATTCATTTATTTTTATCATAAGCTCGTGGATAATCGTTTAAATTTGATTCAAAATATTTTTAAAAAATCGTTTTATAGGTTTATTTCGATAAAAATAATTTTAAAAAACGATTAATTTCGATTATTTTAATCGAAAAATCGTTTTATTTCAATTAAAATAATCAGAAAATTAATTTATTTCGACGATTAATTTCAATGAAAAGAATCAAAAATCGGTTTATTTTAATCAAATAATCGAAAAAAACGATTAATTTCGATCAAAATGATTAAAAAATCGGTTTATTTCGATCAAATAATCAAAAAAACATTAATTTCGATCAAAATAATCAAAAAATCGGTTTATTTCAATCAAGATAATCGAAAAAAACGATCAAAATGATCAAAAAATAGGTTTATTTCAATCAAGATAATCGAAAAAACGATTAATTACGATCAAAATGATCAAAAAATCGGTTTATTTCAATCAAATAATCAAAAAAACATTAATTTCGATCAAAATAATCAAAAAAATCAATTTATTTCAATCAAAATAATCAAAATATCGACTTATTTCAATCAAAATAATCAAAAATACGTNTATNTATATATA
>JH430474.1:0-15495 GCA_000239455.1 Strigamia maritima | reverse complement strand
AAATCGATTTATTTCTATCAAATATCAATTAATTCTGACCAAAACATGTATAATAATAATCATAATAATAATAATAATAATATATATATATATATATATATATATATAAAACTATTTTTTTGATTATTTCGATCATTATTTCGATCAAATTTCGATCAATTTTGATCAAATCACATTTATTTCGATTAACTCGTATCAACACCTGCGTGAGCGTAACATCCAAATCATCAATTTCATTCTTATGCGCATCGATACATCCCTCCTCCACCATCAACGGCAACTTCCAAAACCGAATATGACCATCGGCACCGCCCGTAATCATAAACTTCCGACACGGCGTAATCCTCACGACTTTCTGAAAACCATCATCCTCCGAGAAATCCGTCCTCACACACTCTGTCGGCCTAATATCAAAACACAATCGCTCATCTCCATTTTCCCCCTTTTTCTCCCTCTTTTCGCCTCGTCGATGACGCAAACCTTCAAAAATCCACAAATTAAACAGCAAAAATCCACAAAAACACAAGAAATATACCAGAATCATCGGTACCACCGTCCATTTCATCAAATTTCGCCTTAATTTGATATAATTGACACGATTCGTCGACACCTGCCGCCAGAAAATAATTTTTCCCATTTCTAAAGGTCGTGCAATTCATGATGACGCGCTCGCCCGTTTCGTAGCGGTTGCACGGCTCCGCTCGACACGTTTTCCCGTCGAAAACGAGTTCGTAGATTTCCTGTAGAAAATAAAATATTTTTTTATTTCACTTTTTCTCATTTATTTTTGTTGTTTTTTTATTTTTTTTTTTAGTTACGATCGCGTTTGATATTCCGGTTTTTGATTTGCCGCCGCCGCCCGCGATGAGAACGTGGCGATCCGTGAGCATCTTGACGGTATACGGCGGGAAGTTGACTTTGGCGAGAAGTTCGCCGTAGGACGGTCCTAGAGGAGCCATCGTGGATACAATATGGTTCGTTCAGTGTTGTTTTTGGTTGCGGATGTGTGGGTGGCGGTGTCTAGCGGGAGTTGTTGGAAATGAACTAAGATTTTGATTTCTTGCGAATCGATCGGAATCGATTCATTAAACATAAATATAATTAATTCGATCTAAAAGAAAACAAATGATTCATTTTTTTCTAATTTATCAATAAATTTTTCGATAATATCTCGAGATAATTTTTTTTATTATTATAGTGGATAATTTCTGCTGTATAACTCTCCAGTTGTCACGAAAACATATTGGTTCCTACTTTTCACGACAGAGGGAAACAGTAATTCTTCCATACACCGACTTTTCTTTTCTTTTATAGAAAAATCCAATCTCAACATTTTATCTACAATTTTCATAAGCGGAAAAAAAACTGAGTGACGCCAGCAGACCTCCGTACGGTACCAAAAAAATAAGTTTCTTTTATCGCGATTGGCTTCAAACAAAAACCTGGGTATACCCAAGTTTAGGTACTCAATTTTTCCAGGAAAGATCAATCCTTTAAAAAAAAAATCTTTTTTTTTAAAAAGGATTGATCTTTCCTGGAAAAATAGGCATAGGTCGACTCAAAAATAAATCTCGCTATATACAAGTGTGGTGACTAGTATTATTATTAATTAATAAAGTGCAATTAATTAAACTCATATTTTATTACTGGCTATATTCTTATCGTACAGCGAGAGTTTACCCTCGCTATAGTACGAACATTCTCCACCGAGAGATTGGGGGAGTTCAGATGACTCAACCCCTTTTTGTAGTCACATTCCGTAAGGGATTAGCACCCCTCTCCATCAACTGTTTGGTCATGTGACACCAAGGGTATAAAAGCTCTTGCAACAGGAAGTTTGACAGATTATTCCAGAGAACCAAGGTAAACCACAGAGCATCAAACAGAGGCGCCTCAAAACCGCGAGACATCAGAACCGCGAGATTATAAAAATATGCAGAACCGCGAGACCAAAAATATGCAGAACCGCAAGACTGCATAACCGCGAGATATTTTTTATTCATTTTTAAAACAAATAAAACAATAGAGACTTTGCGATTTTTCGTACGAAAAAATTAAAATACGAAATTATTAAAAAAACAAAATATTAATGTGATTTCGTTTTAATATTTTCGTCTTTTGAATTTCGTAACGAAATAAAATAAATATTTCGTAATACATTTCGTGATATTTTTTCGTATGTGCCTTTTCGCCTGCTTCGTTTGTTCTGTTCCGCCATTTTGACTCGATCTAACCTTGGATCTAACAGCCCAAGTTAACGATCGTTTTTGTTGATGAGAAGTTCCTTCTCATCGGTTCCTGGGTTTTTTGTATGAAAAATGTATGTGTTTTGTTAAAATTTGTAATCGTTTTAGTTCGCTTCGTTCGATCAACGTACTGACTGCCGGCGAGGCAGTCGGTACGTTGAACAAACGAAGCGGTGATGATGTTGACCCCATCTATTCATTCTTTTACCGTCTGACAAACGGTACTATCTTTTTTCTTAGTATTCTATGGTTTTAAAGTGATTTTTGATTTGTTCTCTTGCCATTTTGATTGTTTTTCATTTTTTCTTAAATTTTTCGTACTGTGACGATCCGATATTCGGGGAAATTACCAAGTGATAATAACCTCGAAATACCGGCTAAATCACTAACCACTACGCGAGATTTGGAAGTGATAACTTGGTGTGTGGAAATTGTACGGAAACTCAGAGGGAAAATATACACATAACTTATCAAAACATAACAGTATGAATTTATTAACAAAGCACTGACTAACAAGTTACTTATAAAAATCTAAAGCCAGGAATAATATGCTATCGAACAGAAATATCATAGTGTAAATATATGAGGGTGAATCTGGCTTATGTCTAGGCCTGGAATTCTATCTGGTATTCCTGGTTGGTCTGAAGTGGTTCTAACAGGATTAGGATGGAAGATCGATCCGACTAACGGTTGACTTTTGACTGTATTCGTCACAAGGTTTGGGTTGACATTGCCGAGTGACAATGTGTCCCAGACAGATGACGGTCGATACTCTGGCCATCTGACCAGAGTGTCGCTAACAAGGCAATACGATAACATAAATACCGTAAACGAGAGTTGAGTGGGGTGTCGCGTGGGTCAAGTAACCCACTTGGCCTTCATCTGTATAGTCTGGCACTCCGCATCGCGACTAACACGTTAATAGATAATCATCCAACCCAAAATAGAGTGGTCACGATAACTGGCACGTCCAGATCAACAATCACCACTCTCCGATGTGTCACAACATCATGTCATCATCACTTTTGTATTCGCGGTACATAGGCCTTCATAACATAAATACTATGGCTCACTACGGTCTTTACGGTTGTTGCACCTGCCGGTTCGAGAGTCTTAAAAGCGTTCTGAAACCACGTCAACTAGGTAAATCTGAACATAATATCAATATATCTTTAAGGGTAATCTGGAACCAAATAGAGCTCTGCGAGCCCTTTTATAGTGGTCGCTCACTTTGTGGTCAGCCTGGGTCCAATTGAACATCAGTATGACCATTGGAGGCGGGCACTATAAGCTTAACTATGACATGCAGGGAGTTGGGCCAATCGGTACAACTTCCTGCCAGAGTCCAAGTGAACTCTGCTTGACCAGGGTCAAGGGTCATCTACACCAACTAGGAAATAGGTCGCAGATGCGACCAATTACCCAGCTACACATGAAAAGAGTAATTGTTGTAGGGAATTCCTTACAACACTTTCCCTAAATAATAATTACTTTTACAAGTGATTTCCATCCAATGTATAAATAATAATGTGAAATATTATTATTTATCATAACTCAATAAATATACTCTCTTTTATGAATCATTTACTTGTCAAACTGTTCTTAGTTACTTATTAAACCCAAAAGTGAGAATAATCGATAGCTGGAGTTTGAAGTTGGCGCGGACAAACCGTCAACGCCATCTAGTGGCAGAATAATAAGTAGTTTCCGATTTTGGACCGTCACAGTACTTTAAGAATAATCAATTTTTATCGCAACATGTAGTACGAAATTCTAATTACGAAATTAAAAAAAACAAAATGATTAAAAATATTTCGTTTTTTTTAATTTCGTAATGTTTCTTACGAGAAATCGCAAAGTCTCTAATATAAACAATATAATATTTAACAATATAACAATTTACGACAATTTTTGGTTCAATTTGTTGTTTTTGTCATGGCCGATTGTCGTAAATCGGCCGGGCCGATTTATCCCATTATTTTGATCCAAACTATGTGCAACTCGTAACAAATTAAATCAAATTTATGTCAACATTTTATTTTATACGGTATTTGTTTGTGTGCACTTTGACTGGTGGCATTTATTTTTGTCACTTTTTCAAGTCATGATTCGAATATACGTACGGATTATTTGTTTTACAATACACAATGTTTTGGTCGCTTTGTAAAACTCACAAAAAAAATTGTGAAAGAAAAGAAACGTGAGCAAAAAAAATACTTCATCAATTTTTTATTTTCAATTAAATTTATAGAAATAAAATAAAAAATCTCGCATATGAATTCGAAAGCAAGATTTAAATTTATGCAAAACGCGAGTATGCAAAACCGCGAGAAATTTCGATCTGCATATGCATATTATCTGTTATTATCATATATCTGTTATGCATATTTGGAATTATGCAGAACCGCGATATTCATAACCGCGAGATCCATCTCGCGGTGGATCTCGCGGTTTTGATCTCGACCCCATCAAACTTCCTCGCCAGATCAGGCCCCGTAAAATACAGGGATTGACTGAGGACCCGATGCCACGGTGGGATACACATAACTCACAGGACTGCTGTAGTTTAAGCAACAGGACCTACGAATATAGAAGTATATTCGTTAAACTCAACTACCAAACACTACAAAGGGAAGCCCCTTTGTTCAAACATTCACGTGTGTGCCAGGCCTAGCCAACCTCACGTGTTTCGCCACATCTAAGGGGACGATAAATAAACTTTGCAAAGTTAAGCAACTAGAACCATGCGATATATACGAAGAACCCTAGACAACAGACCAACCACCTGGATTCAGACTAAACCAGAATTACTTCTAGTTTAGCATCCCACCGTAACCAAACGGAATTCAGGACCAGCGATAAATCCTTTTATCGCAACGAAACTTGTAAATTTGCTAGAAATAGATCGAGATAAATCTCGATCATACTTGTGTACAGTTAAACCCAGTTTAATAAAGAATTACGTTTATTTTAGATCGCTTGTATTATTCAATTCTCGTTAATCGCTATAAAAAGGTAAAATTACTTAAGTTCTACCACGTGTAATTCACTTGTAGAAACAGGTTATGACACAATAATTGATCTTTTCAGAATTAAAAGTGGACCTCTTTCACCTAAAAGTTGACAGTAAAATAAATATTAAGTATATATTTACTGGTAGCCATTTACTTGTGCCTGTGATGCTATTTCAAACTGTAGAAATCATTTCCTAAAAAGGACTTCTGAACTACATATGCATTTAATGTGAATCAAAGCTAAAAGATGGCAGCCGTGCCATTAAGGGGAGACCATTGATCAGTTTTAACCAATGATTGCTACAGATCATTCAAAATTTTAACATGATTAAGTTTGTGACAGTCGAATCCCGGGAATCACCTTACTATTCTATCACTAGATGGCGCTGACCACAAGGTCGCACCATATTCAAATAATAACTATTTATGTTACCTATCTCTGGTTTTATGATTAGTTATAATATGATTTGATAAATAAATATTTCATAAGTGTGTTTATTTTATGAATTATGAGGAATAATAATATTTCATATTATTATTCTAACATGGGAAGTTATCTTGTAGTAAGTATTTGCTGTGGTCAGCTGACCATGATAATTACTCTCCTTTTTATATATATATATAGGGGAAATTGATCACTGTGACCCATTTCTCTGACGCAGTAATGACCTCTAATCCCAGGCAGGTGAACGACTCACTTGAGTTCAGTGGGAAGTTATCCCGATTGGTCTAACGTCCCACCGAGTCACCTGTTATCATATAGTGACCGCCCCTGCGGGTTGTACTGATGTCCCATTGGACCCCAGTTCGACCTCCTATGGAGTGTCCACTATATAAGAGCTTGCAGAGCTCAGTTTCGATCTTCCACTCAGGCGATGCTTATCGCCAAGTAACACTTATCTGTACTCATTCTCCGGTATTTATAGTATCGTTATGACTCGTTACCGAGTGATACGGTGAAATCACCGTATCCCGGTTGTTGTCTGTCTGGGAACCGCGTCGCATGACACGGTCAGCCCAAACCTTGTGACGACTAAGAAAATCAACCGTAAGACGAATTGATGGAGTGGATTCCCATTCCCTTTAGAACTACTTAGGATACCAGGAACGGAAGCTAGAAGTCTCGTATATTTATATTAACTACTATATTGTATAAGTCAGCCCCTAATGTTCGTATTAAGTCGTATTATTTATATATGTTCCTTGGTATATGAATTATCACATGTTTGACATGACTGGTGACGTCATTCAATCCTTGCTCGACCATGATGCAATGCATGACAAACAAGACGAGCCAACTAGACATTGTTTTGTTTATAAAATAATAAATATTCAACAATAAAATATTTTAAAAAAATGAAATACGTGGTATTGTTAACACTCTTTCCCTATATACTAAAATTCCAGTGTCTGTCCGTATGTTTGTTCGTGTGTTTTTAGCGTTGTGATTGGCTGCAGCAACAATCCCCGCATCTTTGTACAACCTCATTGCAACGACTTGATCGCAGCAATGTGTGATGTGAGTGTTGTTACAACGGGGTTTGGTTGTGCAGTTGACACAGGCAACAATGGCGCACTGACATGACAACATCCAAGCAAACAAAACATAAACATAAAAGGTAGTGAGTTCATTTACTATGGAATTTAGAATTAGAATTTAGAAACGTCTATACTGGATGGGATTTAAAGTGATTTTAATGTCCCACCGGATTTTGATGGAAGATTTTAATGTCTCACCGGGTTTTGATGAGAGATTTTAATTTTTCACCGGTTTTGATGGCTCATTATTTTGTACCGGTTTGGGTTTTCATGAGTAATTTTTATTAGTTTTTTTTGTTATTTTTTTTTTAAGTATTAGTAATTTCTAGAATACACATTGTTTGTAATATTTTTAAAATTTATTTTTCAATTGTAATGTGTATATACACACAGGACGTCTAGTCACATATTAAAATTAAATTTTAGATTGCACTTGACCTTTAAATAGAGTTTAGGTTTTTCTTAATTTTCAAGAAAATTTTACTGGAATTTTTTGTTTTGTGATTTTAAGTCCCATAAAGATTTCCAAGTATTCATTTTAATTTTAATTTCTAATAGAATTTCTTAAAATTAAAAATTAAGAAAAACCTAAAATAAAAATCTTTTTTGTTACAACTAATTTTTCATTTTTTCTCGTATTAACATACTATTTTTTAATATTAGAGTTTGCAGCATAGGTACTTTTTCCTTCTAATTTGTGATCATTGGGGTCATGCAATCCTATCATGGGGATGATAGTCATGCACCGGACATCCAAGTCATGGTGGGAAGACAGAGACGACACCGTATTATTAGGTTTTGGCCTTTTATTGTTGTCTAGGGGTCGGCGTCGCTTCCCTGCATCCCGCGTCACGGTACCACCAATTACGCCTATCAACGACTGACCCACTGACCAGGGCGAGGGCCCTGGGCAGTGAGGTCGAATCTCCATTAACCATGCTGTAGGTTTTACCTACAGCCAGTCATGTTTCCCTTCAATGAGGCTTCATTGGATGGGACAGTGGACAGAGTGACCCAGGGCTGAACAAGGTGTGTTCAGCTTGCTGGCTATCAAGCTACTGTCTGGCCACTGGCTCCTCAGCCTGTTATATACCTTTATCCCCCTGGTGGATGCTGGTCGCAGGTCAACCGTGATTGGCTCTTGACCGATTGGTCCATTCAACAGTGGGGACATCTGGTGCCAAGTGTGGCAGTGACCTACGGTCACATCTCCCCCCCCGGAGAGGTCGGGACAAACCTCCAACACTCTGCAACCAGATGGGAAAACATGAATGGCCCAAGCAATTTTTATTAAAATCAAACTAATGGTGGCCGTTTCGCAGGAAAAACAGAGCAATACTTTATCCTAGACTGAAAGAAAAAATTACATTTTACATGTATTTTAAACATGTTTACTAAAAATAAAATAAAGAAATACTTTCCAAGCTAATCTTGGCTTTCTTGACTTAATGACTTAAAAAAATAAAAGAAAAATAACAATACTTGTAGGTACAAGCCTACTTAAATTTAACAACACAACAAAAAAAAATTTTGAGCAAAAACTATATACAATGGAAAAAATGGAGTGTAAACAACTTCTACTATTCCGGTTTTCCGTCTTTCTTCGGTTCTTCGTCTTCTTTCGGTTGTTTGTCTTTTTTTGGTTTAGTTTTACTCGATTGGTTTTGAGGAATGTTTTCTTTGATTTCTTTGGGATGTCACTTTTGTCCTACTTGATTTTCGGGATGACAAGTTTTGGAATTGGAAGCTGGCTTGGTCCTGGTTCGGATGTTGCGAGTTCCAATGGCTTCACCGATACGATAATATTTGATGCGGTTGTGACATCAAAAAATGCCAATTGCGGCGCAAGTTGTTGCGGCGCTTGGATGTTTGATCCATCCAATGGCAGTTGTGGCAATGGTCCACATTGAAGAACAGTTGTGTTCTCCTGAACTGCCTCCTCGTCAAAAGTCGGAAAATTTCCGAAAATGAGAGGTTTGTCATTATTGAGAGGTGGGATGGACCACTTCCATTGATGATGACTCTTCTGCTGTGTTTACAGCAGTGGATGATATTGAGAATGGGGGAAAGGTGTGACGATCTGACTTTTTCCCCAAAGTGTTATTTACACTTTGCCATGGGTTCAAGACAGTAAAACTTATGAAAACACGTGGATTTTCTCTTGCTAAGAAAAACCTCCACTTATCCCAAGGATAAGAACCAGTAAAACTACATAAACACATAGAAACACACTTGCAAACAACACTGAATTGGAAAGAGTAAAGTAAATAATCATGAAAACAAGGAGTTTTATCAAATCATAACATTTATTCCGGATCATTGCAAATTACAATGATCCGAGGTCAATTTAACATAAAATCTTTAGTAATAACAGAGACAATAAAATACTTAAAATATATCGAAACTTATAAATTAATCTAATTTTTTAACCAGGAAACTGGTAAAACATTATCGCAACTTTTAACTATCAACTAGAGGCTTGATAAACTAATAATAATATGATTTACAGAAATAATATTACGAATCTTCTGGTGTTTCCTGGCGCTATTTGGTTCCTAATCGGGGTAATGCACTATCGAATCCTGCGGATATCGGCGTTCATCGGTCGGATGATCGTCACAAATTAGCGATACCACGTGGTATCGGCTTACACCTGTATTTCGAGCGTTGCGGTGAAGACTCACTCTTTTCTATTCCAATTATTACATTCGCATGAATATAATAATTGTAAGCATTTAAGTAAATGTACAACTATCGATCAGAAACTTAAAGGAAAAGTATAGATTAGCGAGAAGAAGTCGGTTATGGAATTCAAAGGGAATTCCTCGGCCGTCATGATTGAGTCGGGCGCGCCGCATCAAACCGAATGCGTTGTTCTCAAGCGGTGCCGAAGCACGTGACAGTTAGCGCCCACTCCTGATACAGGTAGCGGTTGCTGCTCGGTCCGAGCGAACTCGATACAATCAAGTTTTGTCCATAGGACTGGCCTACATGCAAAAGCACAAGTATATTCTCGGTACATTTACCTTCGGGTTTTTCAGGCCCGGCAACTACGGTCTTTAGGGCATTATACCTACTTTAATTTGGTGTTGACAGCCTGCCGGTTCGTATTTAAAGCAAAAGGTGATAAAATGACTCTGAATGGTTACAGGCACAAGTTACACATAGACAATCATATAGATTCAACATTAATTCAGTACAGAGGCCCAGAATCAGCTCTTGCAGGAGCTTATATACTATGAAACCATGGGGTTTCTTGAGTTTCCCCCAATCCGGGAGCCAGAATACTGATAAGCAGATTAGCTGATTTGCATATCAGTGAGTCATAATGAGTTGATCCAATCAAATCAACTCCTTGGTCAAAGTTATGTGAACCCCATAGAATATCTAAAATATTCAAAAAGCACATGGTAATATTTAGGGTTAACTTTATTTATATTCATATTTTAAAGTATTCTTATCCCTAAATAGTCTTAACTTATTTAAATAAACATTTCACAACAACATTGATTATTGTTTGAATACAATAATCACTTTTATCGATGATTTCTCGTAACTTTTTCTGTAACAATGAACACACCTATTCATTGTATAATTTCTCTCTTATATTTATTAAAATATAGAGAGAATATTTATTTAAACATATTATCATTTAATAAACATTTTATTTCCATAAAACTTAAGTTTTCTTATTTTGAATCTGGCGCGATTTTAGCAAATCGCGCCCTCTGGTGGCAACTTTACAAATTACTACGGTATTGAACCGTCACAAAGGGTGCCGGGAGTGAGGCAACGTTTGTGTTGGCTGCGGCACGTCTGCTTTCCAGGAAAGCCTTCCTTATTGCCATCCTCGATTTTTTATTGGCGATCTCGATTAATCGCCCTTCACATGCGTTTGGGTTTTCCCGCTTGGCCTCGTCAATTAGATTCTGAAGAGGGGCAACTTTCGGGGGTCTGAACACATGGTCAACCTTTGTCTTCTTTTTGGGTGGTTCAGGTGCTGAACCACTGGTAGAAGCAGTTTGTTTAGAATTGTAAAACACTGTTTTCTGTGTTTTACCAGTTTTGCTAGTGACCGGGTCACTAGTTTTCATAGTTTTTGTGAATTCCACAATGCTGCCGCGTGCTGTCTACGGCAATCCATTTGGCACCAAGATATTGGTGGCAAATAGTGTTGAATGTCGCTGGTGTTGATCATGTAATCAGCAAACCAGCGCTGCATTGGGAAGGCAAAGTGAACCGACCCGGTTCGCATGCAGTTAGGGCATGGGATGGATCGTCTTCCCTGAAAATGCAGATGCTTCTCCCCCAGACATACTGGGCAAGTTGAATACTGATTTTCAGACATTATTACAACTATTTGTGAAAATCTACAAGTTTGGAATGTTGTGTTTTAGTCCTGAAAGTTTTTGGCTAGTGGTCAAGAGTGATCAATAGTCAAGTATAATAAACTATGGTTTATCAACCAGTATATATAAGTGTGATAACATGTTCCATACGTCGCTATGTACAGTGTACGTTTTGGTGTTACGTGATTGGTGCAATGTGCACTATCATTAGTCGGACGTAACATTTTGTAGACGTTTCTGCCCCATGCGCGCCATTTGTTAGAAGTGATTGTTTTTAACAAAACAATTTGATTCTTATGATTTTGAGACAATCTCTGGATTGTTTATTTATTTGTACGTAGTTCTCCACATTTTTCTAGCAACTAGGGGTGCTTTTTGTTGTATTTGTAGAGTTTGGATGGGTGGTGAAACTGTTGGTTTCACTCTTTTCCCATCATTACTAGTATTATCAACAACTGGCCAAACTGTCGGAATGAAAAAAGTTTCATGTTCACGATATTTAACAGAGCCAATTTATTGCAATGTTTATTTGTTTCAAGATTTAGTACACATTTTGCTAATAACTTTGGTTATTATAAACGGTCTGTCAAATCTGTCTTCCAATGATGCACAATGACTGATTGCAGCTTTAGACAGTTGGTGAGTTTTGACTAACACCAAAGTATCTAATTTGAACTGCACATGAGTTCTGTGTTTTATCAGAATGAATTTTTAGTTGTTTCTTGTGCATTGGTCTTATTTCTAAGTGCAGAAGCTAACAACCTGTTCATTTTTGCCACTAGTATTCTAACCGCATTTGTGTGGTTTGTTTAGGATCAAATGAGGCGTCATATGTGACGTCCCACCCAACCCATGGTGGTTTTTAATTCTCTAAGAACTGTCAGCATTGCTGGGTTTAAGCCAGTAGATGCAGAGGAGCAGTTCATAGAGCAAAAGTTGTTATCCTTTCTTACTGAGTGTGCTCAGCAGTGAAGATTTATAACATATCTTTAAACTAAATGTTTGTCTTTTCTACCTTAGGCTGTACTGTCGTTGAATCGTCATCCAGCCCAATACAAACATTTTTTTTTCCTTTTTCTGGATTCTGTAATGTTCAAATATTTGTATTTGCACACAGAATTTTTATTCATTAGGGAGCATTTAATTGTCAGTTGTAGAACTGCACAGTGTCCACTCTTTTGTTTTCAACCATGTTGAAAAAAACAGAGAAATATGGGAAACACTGGAGCATGCTTTACAACTGGCAGCACAAGTCTTCTTTTTTTTGGAAAAACAAGACGTCCTAAACATAAATATAATTCTTTCCTGACTACAAATGATAGAAAATTCCAACCATTCACAATCAGAAAAAGAAACAAGTCAGGCATTTATCAGTTTTTGACCATCAAGGATAGTTGTAACTGTGCTTTAACCAATAGCCAAATAAGTTCTTTACTGCAATTTATGAGCATAGAATCCTTTAAAAAATTGTTTTATAAATGGGATTGTATTTATAATTTGTTTTTGCAGCACGCAACTTATGAAAATTAATACTGGTGTTTTGATGACACAGATTTTATATCTAAAATCAGTAGTTGTGTTTAAAAAACATTCTCAGTAATTGTTTTCTAGTTGTTTGACAGAGAAGATTCAAAACTTATGTAATTTGTGTGAAAACTAGCACAAAATCATTTTTTCACTGCCTGTCAAGACAACACTGTTATTATAACGAGGTCACATGGCATCACTGCAGTGGCAGTTTTTGTCCATGTTGCTCTGCAACACTGTGACAATGTTTACAAACATTTGAGAGTCACAAGAGTTGGTACATTTTTCCCCTATGTGAAAGCAAGGTCGCGACCTCTTTAAGGTCGTTTTGCTCAACAGAAGAGAGGAAGGATGCTAATAGTCATAAACATTCCATAGGAAAGGGATATTAGTTCCCTTTTGTTTACTAGGAGTGGTTCTTTATAGTGAACTAGTGAGTTTTTTAGTGAAGAAAAAACAGAACCGATGGGTTATGTTTTCAATCATTCAATCGACTCCCTTTAATAATCACTTTCATTGTGGCAGTACCAATCTTTAAACTGCATGTTTTATTTTTTAAACAAATTGTTAAATGTTAACAACAAGAAAAAAATATTTTTTTTAGGAAAAAAGGCAATTTCAAACTTTGGTTTGATTCAAACGTCAGTTCTCCAGCGTATTTCCATGTCTTGAAAAAAGGCATTCTTTGTTTTTGCACAAAGCTCAGTTTTCAGATGAGGGTTTAGTTTCTTGGTGATATCTCTGCTAAAACAGTAAATAGAGAAAAATTTGACCATAAACAATAAAAAATATTTTTGGCAATGAAGCTTGCCCTTAATAAGCCAATCAGAATGGACTGATAAGCAAATTCTTCTAGAGTGTCAAAAGGATGATACGCCCTCTAGATGAAAATATCCGAATTAAAAAGCACATGTCTTGTATTTTTTATGAAAAAATAAAGAATTTTTAGGTTCTTTTCCACAAGATATGATTTCTCAATTTAATTGCTGATTCCTATTTGTACTAAGCAATTTTTTCATTTCTCTGCGAAATTTATTTGCATCTGTAGTAGAAAAGGCTTATTCAAAATTTTGGCGATGAATCTCGCCTTTAATAATAATTTTTTGATAAAAAGTTTAGACTGATTTCTTAATCATTTCGCTTTTAATCTGTATATTTTTTGTAATTGCATGTGGTCGATTTTTGCCAAAAAAGCAAACACAAAAAACACCGACTTTTTGCAATTCATTGTTTCATTTCTGTGCCGATAGCAGAGAAACAAAACTTTAAAATAATAGGAACAACTGACGAAAATAAAGGTGTACAGATGAAAGAACAATGCATTTCCACCGCGTACAGCTGAATTTCGACAGCTAACCCTATTTTGCAATTTTCAATCGCAAAAGTTTGAAAATTGCCCTGCATGGGTTGTAAATGCACAAGCCAAGACATTATTTCCTGAATCGAGACCCCTGATTAAAAAATGTTTTTAATCTTGCCAGGATTCCACAGAAAAAAAATAAATGCGATACAAAACAGAAAGGAAAATTGTTTTTTATGGTATGGTGTCTTGTTCATTAGTTATTTATGCATTTAAAACAAGTACTAAAAAAAAATGCAGCCGACTTTCGTCTTTATTAGTTTGGCACCGGTAAGAGAATATCTGCCTAAGAGAAGGTACCTTCAGTTTGTGACCGTGTCACGACCCAGGCGCACGGCAACGGCCCGCGTCATGTCCCCCTAGTGGACTGGTCGGACATGACCACTTCCGGTCAAGACAGGAAGTGAGGGAAGGCAGGTAGAGGCAGAGCAGATCCGGGGACAGCAGTGGTTCGAGAGCCAGCAACCGGTGCAGACATGCATTGGCCAAGCTCTGCCGACTCCCTGGTTTCTGCTATGAAGCCCGGGCACCCAGTTCTCTGGGCCCCGCCTCCATGAGCGAGAACAGTGGCTGCAAAGTCCATAACAATGGGTTGCAGCATGGTAATAGTTATTTCGACCACGCGGTCCTTGGTTCAACTGCCATGGCCCGCGGGTCGGGTTTGATTAGCACATACCGGTGGTACAGATATATGAGTAGCAGGTGGAGGCTGGCGCTGACCCCTAGACACACTAATAAAGGCCAAAACACCTAAATACAGCGTCGTCTCTGCTACTTCACATGACGAAGACGTCCAGTGCAGTCCTCTTATTCCCCCAAGTAGGGACTGTGCACACCGCCCCAGTCACAATTGTGGGCCCGTCCTGGATCCGAATCTGAGATTTGAATTTTTTTTTTTCGCACGATGGTCCGAAAATCCACGTGGTGGGTTTAGGCCTATTTTGCAAGAATGTCACTTCTTACGACAAAGAAACATGCGACTGCTTTGTGATTGCTAGTGTTAGGATTTTTTAGTAATTTGTTATTAAAATATGAATTTCACTATGGACTTTTTGGTAAAAATTTCGAAACTTTTTCTTTTGGATTTTCGCGCCAAAAGTGGTCAAATCTACCGACCAACTGGAGGCAATTCTCGATTTGCATGTGGAAACTGGATAGGGCATCATCAGTTTCAGTGCAAATGTGTTTTTGTGTCCTAAGAACTGTGTAACAGGGTGATAATGGTGCGTTTTGTGACGGAGGAGCCGTAACTTTGTCGCACGACCCGTTTAGATGTGTTTTGACTAAAACGCATCACATTGTCGCACTGTTGCACGACACTCTGCTGTAATGGCATTGTCGAGGACGAATTGCTGTTGTTGGGCAGTAAGGATCGTCGGTAGAGCATCCTAAACGTTGGAACACCAGCCTAGTTTCGCCCAACCAAAGGCAGAAACAAACTGCAAAGGCAGGCAACAGGA